>JAITYT010001113.1:300448-315725 GCA_025433975.1 Liostenogaster flavolineata
TGATTATTTTTCGATTCCCCTAATAATTGAAAGACTATCGAAATGTTGCGTTCTTGGGCGATACAAGAAATACTGACCGAAATACTAAGTTTAATCGCATTCGGTTTACTTGAATTTGGTTCTGGTTTTGCAAAGAATTCATTGGGAAATCACGTAGTCGAAGTTGACGGCGACTTAGCAAATAAAGAAGATAGTTACTCCGAACTTCGATAAAACATCGGGGGGAGGAGTTAGAAAAAGAGTGCGATAGGGCGAGGTACACCATGGATATCCACGTTCAAAGGAAGCATTACCGCAACGGAGTCCTGAGTACAGAGACAGACCCTTTTGCATGGGGTCTACGGAGACGAGGTGCGCCTGGCAAGTCGTGCTCGAGAAGTATTTTCGCAAAGCGTTTCGGTAAAGTGCTCGAATCAAGCACTCCGACAAGCTGCCCCGGCGAAGTCATACGTCAAAAGTTAACCGGGGGAATTTCGAAGCTGGCCGTGGCAATATTAGCCTTGTCGAGGGAGTTAATTGTATCTTTTGCATAGGAATACGAATTCTCTTATTTTAACAAAAAAATAAGTGGTCATTTCGAGTGTTTGGACGTTCGATAGGTGTTAAAGCTACTTGTTTCTAATTCCATTCGCTAGTGCTGCAATAATTATTATAGAAACTATACGAAATCCTTGGATTGGCGCTTACGCTTTTGTCTATTCCATCAAATCGGAAAGAAATTGTGATGTTATCGCTCCGACTTTGCAGTCATTTTACGCGATGTAAATGGCGCGATCTCATCCATTTTTCAAAATCCAATCGGGTCGACGTAATTATTTCATCCGATTGTTTAAAATTAAATATCGTTTCATATTCATCGCTACTGCAGTCATCACCAAGCAAGTCGAACGCCTCGGCAAAAAAGATTAAAACGAAATATGAAAGGAAGGATCGTTCTCGCGTCGTTCAACGGGTGATTCTTTTCGTTCGTTTCTAAAATATTAAATTATCGATCGCGCTTAGATGTCCACCGCGGCTACGTCTTGTCGACTTTCGTCGTCGTCCTTCGAAGCACGTACTCCTACACGTAGGCCAACGTTACGGATTATACTTGTCCTTTATATTTTATCAGAAGGGATTAAAATAAAGACTCGAACAATCAGGCAGGCGAATAAAATGTATCGATTGATCTGCTTAATTCAACGACGATTCATTTTGCCCGAATCGTCTTATTCGATTAACAATTTTTGGACAAATTGGATCGCAGCTTTTTGTGCTCGAACAAAAAGCAATTATTGGAATGTTCAGAAATATCTGCTATCGCATATTTCTCGCCGATCGGTTCGTTCTAATGTCGCGATTTTCGATTCTTACGTTGCGAGTGTAAGTGGCAGAGAACAGAGATCGCAAAGTAAAATGAAAAGAACGTTACACTAAAGTTAAGTTCCAGTCGAATTTGTCGACTCAACGTGCGCAATCAGCGTACGTAATAATATATATTAATATCTCCGAAAATTCGTGTCGTTACGATATAGTTATCTACGTGCACCCTGCGGAAGCGTTCGGATATATTCTGCAAAAAAGAAAACGGTGATGCCAATTTCGTCGCGATCTCACCACTAAATCCGATGTCGTTTACCTTTCGATTTAATAATACCTAGGCGGAAGGTATATATCTATGGTCTAAAGACAATTAGGAATCCGAAAGACGACTCGTCTCCGAAAATAGGCAAATTCCGGGGAAGAAGGTTCCTCGCGGTCTTGCAATCCCACGATATTAGAGCGATCAAAATTCGTAATCGTAGACGTTATATCAATCGAGCGTAATTCAATGATTTCGGTGATTTTACCAAGTTTACGATAATTTTAGACGACATTCCCAAATATTGTTACTATAATGCCGACGTAATATATGATATAATTGTCTCGAAGAGTCGCAGCTTTTTGCCGGAGAGTGTCGAAGTATCGTTTTACCTACTCGATGGCTGACGTTTCAATAAGAAGCGTTTAATAAGAAGCGTACCGGCATTTTCCTATACCTAACGTATATTGTAAACAATCGAACGATCCCTTACGAAAGAAACGTTGATTTTTAGGAAAAAATTGTTAATTTATCGAAGAAGATGACGTATAATATATAATAATAAAATATAGTTCCATTTTTACAAGTGATATAAACAATCAAAGTAAATTTTGAAAAGGGTCTTTTGGCCTCGCTTGGTACGTTTAGTGCCAAAGGAAGAACAGAGCGTACGGTACCCTGTCGTTCGAATTATACGACGTTCTACTCGTGCGAGTTGAGCTATGGATACCATTGAATTACGTCGGAAGATGCTTCGATGTCGAGCGACACTCGATTTATCTATGGATAAGCACGAGTTCCCGAAGACTTCGTACCAATGAGATATTCGCCATAATCGAAAATAATCAACGCGACGGTTCGATAGTGATGCTATTGGCGTTAAAATTGCATTATCGATTCTCGTCGATAGACGATAGTATATTCATCGCGGCACGATTCGTTCAAAATTTATTTTAAATCATTTACCGAAGCAAGTCGTTCGGTGTTCGGTCGAAACGGGAAGTTGGGTGTTTTCGAAGGTAAAGTAGTCGAACGATAGAAGGCTTGAAAAATCTTTCAAAGACTCTCGAGGAACTACCCGCATAAAACGATACTCTTACCAATCGTTAATCAGCGATGTTCGTTCGTTAGGACATCCTTGGATGCTCGAAATCCTGATAAGGAAACTTTAGAACGGACGACGTTTGCAATTTTATCTTACGTTTTTCCGAGGAAGAGAAAACCAAATCTGCGAAAAGAACGAGCCGGTATCAGTCATTTTCACGCTTTGAAATATGTACGAGTACGAGTCGAACGCATGCATAAATGTATATCTTTTTTCTCATTTTTTCGCTGCTCGCGTCAAAAATGAATAACGCGCGTCCGCGAACGCGACGGACGAACTGCCATTACAGTTTCAAAATTTCGTAGCGTGATCAATACGCGAGTCTCCCTGTCCGTATCGCCATTAAAGAAGGATATTTAAAAAACGTCGCCCATCGTATCCCGTGGTACGTGTGGTCGAAGAAACGAGTGATGCGCGATGGCCGCGAGGCCGAGGCGCAGGAAATTCTTGATTAAGAATACAGCGAAGCTGGAATAACAAATTGCGAAGAAAACTTGTCACCGTGGAAGATTACAGTCAATCACGCGAACGATAAAGAACGGATGGTACGAGCGAGCATGCGCGCCGCCATATGGCGGACATCCACCAATCAATGCACCGTTTTCCTCTAAATTTTCTCATTGGTAGAAACCGGGTCTATGGAAGCACATATTCCGATCGAACGTGCAAATCTTTGGATTTCCCTTGAAATAACGAGTGCCTGCCGCTTTGTTCTAAAATTACGATTTCGCGTTACCGTCAAACCCTAGACGAGCGTATTTAGACAGTACCAGGTACCAAGTGTAAAGGTAATGGCAAATGCGAATATCGGACCAGAACGACTTTAAGCGTTTTGCACCCCTAGCACCGATCAGAACGTCTTTGACGTACGGCGTGGAGTTTGGTTCCGTAACGACGGCCATTTTTCCTTAATTCCGGTCGTTAATAATAAACGGACTTGTCTCTTCAATATTTTAAGATTCGTTAATTCGTAATTAATTTAACGAACGTAGGACTGGATTACTTCTGTAGCTACGCCGACTGCCGTTGTCGCTACCATCGTTGTATCACCGTTATTTTCTTCGTCCGTCTTGATCTCATTTTGTCAATTATCGTACAGGAAGTTGCCTCGTCTCTCTCTCTCGAGCCGATTTTGGCAGGTACAACGAAGCGAAACAGATCGAATTACCCTTTGCAAAATATTCCGGAAGAAGAGTTAAGAGAATAATGGCTTGGAAACGATAGAGTCACCTGGAAACAAAGGAACTTCCTTGATACAAAGGCATTATAACGACATTAGCGTCACCAAGAAGTTAGACACCGACCAGTTTCTTCCTGGAAGCGAGAACATCGAGCTAGAAACAACCGGAGGAAGAATAAATTCGTGGAAGATCGTTAGACTAGATGCGTACCGGTCGCGGCATAATTAAATACGAAGCGACTATCAATTTTCTAGTAGTTTGCGGTAAGACGGGACGACCACCGTTCTAGGTGAGAGGTTTACCGTTTCTCCTTCTGGCTCGTCGTCCCTAACTCCGCACGGTACCATACGCGGAGGTTAGCTTCCTCCAGCGTGGTAGCGACGGTGGTAATAGTGGTCGTCTGCACGGTTACGTCCTCGATCATCGGGTCGAGCAAGGTCTCTTTTCTTCGTTTCTCTTCGATTTACGATTCGTTGGTTGTTTCGGTCTCTCCAGGTCTCTTCTTCCCACCTGTCTTCCTCTCGCCCCCGCTTGGCCGTCCACCCTCTCGCCCATCCATCCGCGGTGTGCCTCCTGTTCAATAAAATTTCCCTCCTTACCTCCCTGACTCCTCCGGAGACCTACGGAATCCACGTGCCGCCTACTCCCCCCTACCTTTGCTCGCGATCCCTCCTTCGGCGGCCATGATTGGTCTCCCAGCCCTCGGTCGCCCTTCTCGTACTTCTACTTACGAGGGCGCCGTTACACACCACGACGTCTCGTATTCTCCTCTGCCTTTATCGTCGCGGCTCCTACGTTCCTTGCGTTTTAATTGTCAAATCTTCTTAGAGCCGCGTTACGTCCTACCTGCTACCTAAATACTTATACCCCTTGAAAACGCAAGCACGGCCACTTTCCCGTCTAAATCCTGACTGCGATCGTTTTCGAGCTCCTGCTAGGTCCACCGAACGAGGAACGACTGTTCAAAGGAACGGTCGCGGACCTTTCTTCGTTTTTTGCCATTCGAATGGACCGATCTACGTACGTAGATACGCTCTCGCAGCCGTCGTAGATATACTCGTGACGATCCCTCTAAAGTTGGAGGCCAATAGGGAAGCTGCGTTTCCAAGTTCGGTCGGTAATGCACGCGTGTGGGTATCTCGGTATGTCGCGCGTTAGAAAGACGGTATTGATCTGTCGCGAAATTGCTCGAGGAAAATGTCCCTCATTCTTACGGGATGGTTTCTTCGAAACGTCTTGTTTCATTTTAATGCATCTTTCAATCTTCGTGCCGTTCGGTTCGAGATAACTCCCGGTTAGAAGAGCTCCTTTTCCGGCATTCGGAGATTGCCCCTTCTTTTTTATTAACGCGTTCGTGACAGGTCGCCGATGACTGAATTTTACAACTTCGACGGCAATATTTTATTTCAATTAGATTAAACGATGGTACCGGTAGTACTGTCTTTTTAATTAGGAGAAAGGGAAGGTCTTAACGACCGCCTCGGTCCAACCCGTATCGATATTAAAACATCGAATCGAAACGCTACGACGTCACGACGAATTAGGCAATCCCTTTAACGAATCGGCCGATTTACGCTCGCGTTCGAATCGACGCAGTATCATCGAAACGTTCTAGCTAGCGACTTGAAGCGAAATGAAAGACATTTCACTGGATCTCAAACGTTGGCTCTGCGAGTCTTTGGCCCGTCGCCCGCATAAATAACTCGATTGCACTCGCTTCCTTTTATCGCAGCTCCTACCGAGCAGCTCGAATGGTCGATGGATCTATCGTTGATCGACGTAACCGAATTTTCTCGCGCTATCCGCTCGGAATATTGAAAAACGAACGAATGTCGCTTCTAGCCATCGACGACCTAAAGAAACTCTCGATCTCGATTTTCCATGATGTTTCACGGCCGATCATCGAAGCTGCCATTTTTTTTCAGGTCGAAAGCGTCGCGTCGCTGATCGCCATTGGACGGTTGGAGCCGCGCTTGTCCACCGTGCGTCGGGAAAATCAGTCGATCGGCTAACGACCTTCGAGCGTCGGATTCGAGAATTCGATTAACCTGGCAGCGACGCCACGACGATGCAACAACGCTTAACGAATCGAACGGACGCGCGTTTGTCCGAAGAAATCGCGTTGATTTGGATCGGATCGTTTTTCGTCGGTATTACGCAAGAGACGCGGTAACGCCAGGTACGCGCGTAGATCGGGATTCCTTTAAGAATCAGTGGGCGTGAGTGGGTAGCGCAAAGGTGAGTCACTCGACTCACGGCTATTGATAGCCATTACACGGGCGCGTGCACGTGCTCCACGCCGTCGAAATATCTAGGCTTGGGTGCCGTCGTTCGCTACGTTAAAAATACCTAAAGACGATCAAATTTGACATCGTCGTTGCATTATGCACACCTGTCTTAACGCGGTTACGGACGCCATCGTTACGCTAACTTGGTTATCGAACGACGCATCGAGCAAATCACGAATATAGACGTGTGTACATGTGCGTGCAAAAATGCAATATATATATATATCACATACATGTGATGTGTGTGTGTGTAATTATGTGTTCGCGTTCGTAGGTACGTAGGGTACGAAAGAACGTTCGAATCGTGATTTGATTAAGTAAGACATGGAGGTACTCTTCCGTGTTGCACAAAATATTTCGTACGGCGACAAAGGTAATAATGGCGGAACGATAAGCTATTTAAAATTACGACTTGTTTCGTATCAAGACGTCTTCGATTCCAACGAAGAAGATTTAAGAAGGAAGAAAGGAAGGAGGAAAGCTGTTAATGATCTTCGAAATAATTCTTTCTCTTTACGAAATTGTTCGCGATTTGATCGAGTAAAATATGAAGACACTTCCGCGTTGTACAAAATATTTCGCATGACGACGACAAAGATAATAATGGCCGGACGATAATCTATTTATTTTATATATATATATATTTTACAAATATTTATAAATAATATAAAACAATATTTATAGTAGAAATCGATTTGTTTCGTATCAAGACGTCTTTGATCGAGTCGAAGGGTTTAGGAAGAAAGAAAGCTCCTTGTCGATGATATTCGAATTCTTTCTTTTTCTTTATAAAATCGTTCTTAGCTTCTCTACGAAATTGAGTGACTTACGTCGCTGATAAACGTCCGGATTTGTCGTTAACGTTATGCACGGGTTCGTTGAGACAGGAATGCTCGTCGTTACGAGTGCCTGCGTCTCATGGAAGATGAATTCTTTTTTCACAGAACGATATCAGGAAACGTTCTTGAACGTTCGAATAATTGAGGATCTACGCGCCGTTGTGTTTCTCGCTCTATCTAAAGCCGGTGAGAATCGAATTCCGCCCTTCTTACGCAGCCCTTTTCAAGACACTCGCGAGCTGTCATTTTAAAATATGCAAATGCGGATACTATTCGTAGATCGTTAGCAGCTAAGTTATGATTTTAAAGCCCTCCAGATGTTCGATACGTCTTTCATCTACATCAATATATCGCCAGACCCATTAACGGAAATCGTTGATGCATCAGATTTCGACGTACTCCTTCGCCGAGTAGTGGCACATATTTTAATCGTCTAAGTGACGCTTTATCAACTTCGCACTTGCGATCCGAAAATAGACCTTAAAATGCGTTCGAACGAAGAACGAGATTATCTTTCTGTCTTGTCTTCATTTGGATCGTCTCGAGGATAATTTTGCAAATTCGTGTAACGCTTTAAGGATTCATCGAAATTATCGTTCGCGTTCTTATCGATCTTTTTCGCGAAACAACTTCGTACGTCCGATCGCGCTCGAATTGGCAAAACAAATCGTAAAGCTTACGAGCGAATAGCTTCTAGCAACGGATTCCGTCGAAGTACGAGGCTTTAGCCTCGCGAGCGCTAAGATTAGTCCGCCTTGCTTCCGAACCCCTTTCCAGTCGTTTCTTACGAGAAACGAGGGACGCCATGGATTTATTCCCGTGACGTATACAAGCAGAACGATTTACAAAGATGATTTTCTAATATCGCTTTGCGATTATTAATCAGAGACTCTAACCAACATGGAAAGACACAAAGACGTTCGTTCGTTGACATCGTCGCGACATTCGATTTTAAAAAATTAAAAAAATATTCGAGAGAGGAATATTAACAATTGGGGTCGAATCGTCGCTGCTTCGCGATAGCCTTCCATCGTTCCAAAGATAGACGTATTCGTTATGATCTTACTTATGGAAAATCGTAGTAGACTCGTAAACGCGTTATCATCGATTCGTTCTACTTCGTTTATCCTCCATTGTCGAAGAACACCACGAGAGGAAACTCTCCTTTCCCGGAGGTAATATTTTCCATCGTGTAACCCTTCAAGCTGAATCTCAGTTCGTGGATCGATTTTTTTCTGCCGTACCGTTGATCTTTTTGAACGTCTATCGTTCCTCCTCCGATTTGGCCAAATTTTTATCGAATCCCTCGACCAATGTCGCCGGAACTTAACGGTTATCCAGAAAAAATATTCCGAAAGAAGTGAAAAATACGAAGTCGAGGAACGGGGAGGAAATTTGAAAATTCTGCGAGAAAAAGTGGAGAAAGGCTAAGAAGCCTGGGATAATTTTCGATCGAAGGACGTAAGATGTAAACCGGAGTAGATTGCGGAGTATCGAGAACAGGGTCCCATAGTTGAAATTTCAGGATCGGCTCGAAGGGACGCGTAGAGTAAGTGGGCAGCGCGCGCGAGCTTAGAAATAATAACGCGGCGTCCTTTTCTCAAAGAGACACCCCGTATATTATGCAGAGTGTGTTAATGGAATTGTAATTCGCGCAAAGCGACATGCGAGCGAGAAGCAACGGAACGTGCCGGCACGTGACTGACAGTGCGCAGTCAATGGGATGCGGCATGGTGGCGTAACCGAGCCAAAAGAACGAGAGAAAGAGAAAGACGGAGGGAGACGAACAAAGAGCAATAGAGAGATCGTTGCTCCGGACTTGACAGATGATCGATCCTGCACGTGGAAAATGTGCAGGAGCCATTCTCGGACCCGCTGCGACTAGGGCCGATCCAATCAAGAGGAGACGTCGCATTGCGTTCGTTCGATTCATCGACGCAGTTTGTAAATCTATCGGCGGATAGCTGCCTTGTAATCGGAATAGAACGCGTACGGGCCAAGTTGACCCTGGTTGCTTTCGTGCCAGGGTCACGAAAAGGATAATGGACGCGCTCGCCGCACGGCTAAATTAGTTGGCCACTTAAACGAGGCTTCATGGAAGAATCTGAGAAAAGTCAGGACCAATGGTGATCTACAGCTGCTATGTAATTTCGAATCGACGTAACTTCCAAATTTGGGAATGAAACGGACGATGCTGTTAACTGGGGCACTCCTTTGGATTTAAGTATTCGGATTTTGTATCGTTCGTTCCACTTTAACTATCGCGTAGTGTTTAACTTGTTACACACAAGTAGATATATAATCTGTTTAAATAAAGATGTAAGTGTTCGTTCGTTTAAAATCGTAAAACTTTGACAATTTTTCAGCGATTGCTTTGAGGTTCTGACACAACGTTGCATTCGAATACGTGCATGTTTTTAATTATCTTTTGGAATGCAACGTTGTGTCAAAATTTCAAAGCAATCGCTGGCGAATTTTCGGAGTTTTACGATTTTTAACGAACATTTATATTTTTATTTACATAGATGACGAAAACGTTTTTTGGCTGTATCTTCTCGCACGATGCTCCTACAGTAAAACGAACAACAGTGATTATCTCTATATTTGCTCTTTCTCTTTCCTTTCTTTTCCATTTACCTAGACCGAGCCACAGCAAGGAGATCGTAACTCATACGCGACAGATCATTGCATTCGATTCAATAAACTCCATTTAAAAAAAATTACGCCTGCAAACACACTACTTATATTATACCACAAAATGTCTACGTATACCTATCGGACAGTCGTGGTGTAATAAACTTGCAACTACGAAAGAGAGCCATCGAAAGTTCCTTTTATTATTATTTTATTATTATGATTATGAAGCTATTTTACGTTCTAATTCCGTACGCCCGACTATGGATACGAGTATAAAGTTCGAATAGAAATCTTCGCCGTTCGATCAAAGATCGCAAATGCTTTGGGCGTCATCGATTCTTGAATCAATGCTCATCGGGCACTTCCAGTTGGCAGGAATGGCCGAGGGGTCCTTTAATCGACGTTTAGACGGCGTGTCGAACTCTGCGGTGGCCGAACGCGTTCCCATTGTTACGCAACCTACCACCTTAATCGGCGATTAAGCTCGAGGGGAAGAGAACGGACTAGTGGAGAAGCGATGGCAAGAGGACAACGGAAGGAGACGTTCGTTCATCGCGCTAGGTGACTGGTTTCGAGTTCGGTTGATTTTTGCAAATCGATCGAGGCACAGGTGCGTCGGCCATTGTTAAAACGCAACAGCGAGCCTTTGCAGTCGATCCACCGTAATGAGATTAAACGAAAGACAAATGTATCGAAATGTAATTCGATTGGCCCTTAGTTTGAACGCGTCATTGATTTTGCTCCGATCTTGCCTGCGATGTTAATCGAAAGTAAACGTTCGTCCATTAAAATAATGGGAGTACCGTCGAGGCGATTGGCTCGAACGAATCGCCATTAAAATATATTACGTAGGAATGATATCGCGCAGTCTCATTATTCGTTCTTAATAAAGTAATTTTATCCATCTAATTGAATAAACATGCGAATTGATAAGCCGCGATACGTGCGAGTATGCGACGTTTCGAGTCTCGTGAAATTTGTAAGATCGTAATCGAGTCTAAGATTAGTGATCTTGCTTGGACGACACCGTAATACGTCATATTATTCTACCGGAAAGTTCTGTCTGAATTGAATTAAAAGAAACTAATATATTTTCAATAGATTAATTAATATTTGTCGGACGATATAATTTCTGGTCGACTTAATATAAACGAACATTTTAATTACGATGGAGAAATAAAGACATTCGATCCACGAACCTTCAGATACACGTTTAACAATGATATTGGAAAACTCTATCTATTTCTGAATTAAAAAAATTAATACATTTTCGACACACCAATTAATATTTTCTGGACGATATAATTTTCGATAGACCTAATATTAGCGAAACGTTTTAATCATGATAGCGACATAAAGATAGGCGAAACATAAATCCCCAAGACATATGTTTAATAATGATAAGTATCATTATTAGGATTCCGTATCGAAAAGATCCTCTATACTCGACCGACCGCCGTGAATACCGAAGGTATATTAAAATTTTGTCAAAGTCAACGCGCTCGAGTTTATTGATGTGTATTAGTTGTATTTTTATTTTTATTTCTATCGTACGTAACATCGAACAAAAAATGCGATCGCGTTGTTTGGTATTTTTGATCAAATTTTTCCAACGAGCCTCGAGAACGCAAACAATGATTATAAACGAATGCGCTCAAGTTTACTGATGCATATTAATCATATTGTTATTTTTATTTTTAATATACGTAAAGTCGAACAAAAAGTGCGATCGCGTTGTTTTATGTTTTCGACGAAATTTTCCCAACCAACTTTGGAACGTAAATGATTAATATAAACGAAAACAAATAAATTTTAATCACGATGGCGAGATAAAGATATTCGATGCACGAATTCCTGAGACAAATGTTTAACAACGATACCGGAAAGTTCTGTTCTTTTCTCAATTGAAGAAACTAATACATTTTCGATATACTAATTAATATTTGCCGGACGATATAATTTCTATCGTCACTAATCACCTCTTCGCGTATAAATCGTGCACGTGCTTAGAAACGCAGTGGTCCAAAGAGTCAATATTAAAACTTGAAGTGGCACTTTTGACGGTAGACCTAATATTAGTTTTACGAAAGTTCCGCCGGTTTTCGAATAAAAAAACTAATACATTTTTGATACATCGATTAATATTTATTGGACGATACAATTTCAGTCGTCGCTAATCATCTCTTCGCGTACATATCGAGCGTGTACGTAGAAATGCAATGGTTGAAAGAGTCAGTGTTCAACCTGAAACGACATTAATTGATAGAACTTTTTGGAGGACCTAATACAAGCTGGATACATTAGATCTACTGGAAAATTCTATCCAAATTAATTTAAACGAACTAATACAATTTCAAAGAGCGAATGTTTAACTCGAGACGACATTACTCGCCGGAACTGGACAGATCTAATACAATATTTCGATCGTTATCAACGACAAGAATTTCGACACGGATCACGAATGCCTGCTTATCCTCGGTTAACTTCTGACACGACTCCCAGCGAAAATCTTTGAGAAGACCAAAGAAGACGCGAGAGCGAACTTGCCTTTACCTCCGGCCGTATCCTCGGGACGTCTCGAAGGAGGCAAGCGTATCTCGAACGCTTCTCTCGTTCAGCCGATTTTCTCTTTCTTTTCTCTCGTAAGAAAGGAGAAAAATCCCGAGGACGCCCTAGGAGCTCGATCCCTAGGAGCAAAAGTTCGAGGCAACGTTCTCGAGAAGTTAGAGGGACGAGGGACCATCGGTCGACGGGGGAGGAGGAGGTGGAGCTGCCGCCGGATGGCAGGTGGCGAAGAGAGAAGAGAGAAGGGAAAGAGACGGCTGCCGCGCCGGGTAGAAATGGAAGAAGGGACCACCCGAGGAGTCGAGTCGACTCTAGTCGAGGGGTTGGTTCGATGGGATGAAATGGGGAAAACACTCACCCTGGTTGCCTGTCTGGTGCCGCTGCAAGGAACGGTTGATACACAAGGGGCCCATGCCAGAGTGTACCCTGGTAATTGCAAGTTCTATGTAGATCCACTTACAGTGATTAAAAACTGTCCTGTGGAGTGTGTACGAGGAACGACGCGTACCGTAACTGTTCTCGTATCTGGAAGTATCGGTTTGTAACGTTCGAGAGAATTCTTGCCTTTTAAAGTGGCTCTTTTCCCCCCTCGTTCGCCCCGCCGAAGCAAGGCGACGCGATCGTACGCGTACCGCGTAAATTCAGATCAGACTTTACCGATCTTCCTTCGTCCAATGCGAGCGATGGAAACGAACCTCGAGCTTTCCTAGAGTGTCTTGATCAGAGGATTACGCGTTTTGCATTATCGCGAGCAATCGTGATTGGAATCGGCGAAAGATCGCGTTTTATCGCGTGGATTTCCTATTCTCGTGCGAAACTTTTGCTAACTCCTTTCGAATCTTGTTTGTTTCTTATCTCGGGCGAGTAAACGTTCTCGAGCTAGGGACGATACGCGCGCGTATTTGATATTAACGAGTATATGGTTATCGTGGCAAATTTGCGTTTTATCGCATCGTGGTAGATCCAGGCAGTAATTCGGTTTAACGGGGCTGAAGACGGTCTAATTCTTAATATCGCGTTACTGTGTGTCAACGATAAATCTAATTGCAAGTTGAGCCTGAATATAATTTCATTGCTTTACATTGTAACAATTAATCGTTATCTCCCAACACTTTATTCCGTCTGTAACGGTGTAAAATCTGTCTATTTTAATTTTTATTTCAACACAAGAAGCAACGCCTGTAATAGAAGCGGGTATCTTTATTTTACGATATAATATATTCCATTTTGCGAGGATATTTCTTGATTTCTTCTCATTCTTGCTTTCTCGTAATATATCAATGACACCTGCACTTTCTTCCTCTCATATCGCGCTTGCAGTTACATTACCGAGTTGTACGTATAATGGAATTAAATTTCTTTTATTGTGTTCCTGCATTATCTCGAGATGCTCTGCATATTCGTACATCTAAAGATACTCGTAAGAAATACCACCGAGAATAATTAGAATTTGTACCGAAAACGCGACGAAAATCTTATTTTCTCACGAATTATCGCTTGAATCGTTTCGCAATACTTACGAAGAAAATTCACTATGTTTGTCAATTAACATGTACATAGTTAAATAATAAAACGATATTATAATCGAATACTAAATACGCTCTCGAATTTCGATTAGTATCATCGCATCGTCTCGTATCAATTTCGTAACAACATTCAATGGCGTACAAATTTTAAATACGCTCCCTCGAAGTAAGAATTACGCAAGAGGATAATCAGCAGGTCATTTATATTTATCCGTAAACGTTCGTACTTAATTATGCCTTTCATAAGTAAATCAAGGATTTATTCAAAATCGACGTGGTAGCATTGAGAATCATTTATAAGAATATTTGAGAAGGAAATCGATGAAAAGGTGCAAGATAAAAAGTAGAAGATCGTACGATTAAAGATCCAGGAAAGAGGAAACAAAATTGAAAATAATTAGACCAAAATACGATGAGAACGTATTCGAAAGATAGACTTATCGCAAGGTGCACGCATAGTGTCACTGGAGTAACACCATGAGGAATCTCCTACGTATGCACGTGCGCGGTAGCGACACCCTATAGAGAAAAAAGGACGATTAAATATTTATCCCGAATTTGATGAACATCTGTCAGCGCGCCTTGTTACATTTTATTTAAGCGCACTGTATTTATTTAACATTAACGCCGTTACGTGCGCCCCCCTATGTCCGCCGCGACTGTTGATTCGGCAAACAACGGCACACATGTCGCGCTCTCTTACGGGTTTACGTAAGCCGAGGTCAAATTGAAGATGTTAATTTCAGACTGCGCTAATCCGCTTAACTTTCCTCCCCTGTCTCTTTATTTGCTACGACTGTCTTCGATGATTCCTTCCACCTAGGTGATTTTCCATTTCTATCCGAAGCGAAGGTTCCGTCGATAATAACGATCGAATTCGGATCCTTCGGAGCTAACGACTCGCGAGCTATCGAGATTATTGGAAATTAATTTATCCACGAATATGGCGAAGTAACGATTATGCGACGAGCAACGTCGTTTTTACCTGAAATTTTTACGAGCGGGAGCCAACGAGACGGTTAAATCGTTCGATAGGAAAACACTTTAATCGGGAAATTACGTATCGAATATTGAAATCGAAAATAGCGACGTTAGGAAAGGGCTCTGTTCTCGAGTGCCTTAGATTCGATCGCAAGCGTTCATCGAGGAATCTCGACGTATTGGCAAACGATCATGAACATCGCGAGGCGGAAGAAAAATGAAAATAGTATAATATTATATACTTTTACGAGACGTGGGTGTACGAACGAATTTTCGAAATATTTGACTATTCCGCGTATTTGTCGGTAACACCAACAGCAGCAGTATCAACGCTAACAGAAGCAGCAGTAGCTGATAAAAATCCAATAGCGGTGTTTGCCGTCCGGAAAGGGCAATCACGTTCATCATGGTGTCCTGTGCCCTTTCCTCTGCGAATCCCTCCTCACCCTCCGCTCTTGCTGAGCTACATACTGCAAGTCCTGAACGTATTCGCCCTTGGAAAATCCAGAGGGTATATTCACGCGAGGAAGGAACGTGGGACGTGGTGGTAGATGCACGATGGTAGTAGTGACTGAGAGAGAGAGAGAGAGAGAG
>JAITYT010001113.1:320884-359550 GCA_025433975.1 Liostenogaster flavolineata
TCTGCTTTGCTCCCGCTTCAGAATATTTGACGATATTTTTTGATATAAATCATGGCTTCGTCGCGGCGTTCTTAGAAATTACTTAAGAAAGCGAAAATATGATCGTATATCGAGCAACGAGGCATTCGTGACCGATTTCGAGTACGATATTATAAATAAAATCGAAAATTATTGACTCACGTTAGGAGAGTCGATGCCGCCAACGTCCTGTCCAGGAAGAGAATGAAGATGACCAATGAGAGAAGAGTTACGTCACGTCGCGGTTCAAATTCGAAGTCGAAGCGCTCGGAACGCCCCCACCGGTAGTAATTAGTACCATAGTAATCAATTATCGATCGCTAATTATCGATCGGTAATTATCGAACGATGAAGTCAATGACTTTTTTTTCGACGGGTCTTTTTAAAAGTTAATCAACGCTTTCGATATCAGAAGCGTGTTTTCCAATGCTGAATGATGTTTCTGACGTAGGAATTTGAAATTGCAATGCAATCGTTTCATCGACACCATTCACGAGACATCACGAAAAATAGAAATTCGTCTTTTAATTGGCGAGAGAAACATTAATTGCACAACCGGCGTGAACGTGTTATCCTAATTTTCTTCATCTTTTAATTTTATTAAGTTTGTTAACAACTGCGATTCTCGAATACGCCGATCGATTTTGACGAAGTCGACGAGAGAAGCACGCTTTAAATAAATTTTACATGATTATATTGCTCGTTAGGCATCGGAATTAGAATAATTGTTTTTCAAAGAAAAAACGAACACTTATACGGCCAATTGTACGTCGATGAAACTCGCGAAAAGCTGAAAGAAAAACGATACTCCGCTCGTTATATTGGATTGGTGTGAAAGTCTGCGTTTTTAGGATCAAAATTAAATATTACATTTTTCAATCGAAATAAGTTATTCGATCTGCTATATAATTTCCATTGTTACTTGCTATCGTTTGTCATATTTGGATAATTGTTCGAGTCCAGTTTAGAAAACGTACATTCATCGCATCGATTCCGTTATGACTATTTTTTTTACAAGTTATTTATGCCCCATTTAAACTCGTAAGGAATAATCGGACAAAGATCCAATTTGTTTCTCTCCATCTTTACCGGATGAAGATTAAGACGCGATTGAATTTTCTCCAAATTATTAATACTACGAAGCAGATTTATTGCAGTCCGTTTCCGTTTGTCCTAGAGTCATTTACATTGGAAATTCTGCATAATTGCATTAAATGTTCGTTCTAAATATATATAAAACGCAAAGACTTTTTCATCGATCTAATAATTGAACATATCCAATCAGGCTAGTTGCAAGTATGTTTGTAACGATGGACTTCCAGCATCTTAATATCTGTTTCCTTACGTTTAAAAAAATCGAAAGACTCGTTCTCCGATAATTCTGTATAAAAAGTTATCTGTAGGAACTCGTGAAAAATTCAATCTCTCGTTGTATGAGTTTCTAAACTTATCGTTGAATTTATCTAAATTTTGTTACTTGTATCGATATTTGTTATTTAATTACCTGCGGAAATCATAAATCCTTCTTCGCGATCTCGAAGGGGATTAGATCATCTTGAGAATTGTAGGAAATAATTTTTTCTAAGACGAAGAAAATAAGATTTTCTAAGACGCATCGATAATCAAAATATCAATCGTGCGCACGTAATAACGATGATATAACTCTCCGTCGTCATTGACGTATTGATATATTTATTTTTGTTTCTTGGAATCTGTTAAAATGACGGAAATGATAATTAAATACTCTTTATTAGTTTCGCTCGTACGCAAATTATAAAAGCATAATGCGAACGAAGTCAGTCTGACCGTGAACGTATTACGAAAGAATAACAACAGTTTTTAAAAGCTCGATGATGACCAAACCCCTCGAACGATCTTCAAATATTAGTTAGAACGAAATATTTCGTGAATGGAAAACCGATATTATTCGAAATACTGCTGATAGAATTAGCGCATGCGGGAGAGATACCAAAGATTATTTTGCCGATATCTGTTTATTGATTAATCGCGCAACCGAGCGCACGCTATAAATTCTTCGTCGACACGTACGAAGTGCCTCTGTCGTACTAAATTATTCTTTCAGATTTCTTTATCGTTGTAACCGCTTTGATAGCGCAACCAGCCGGAGTGTACCCATAAAAAGTCACGTCATGTATAAAAATCATCACGGTAAGAAGGAATGGTAGTTCAATTCTTGTATTTAACGTTGAATTAAGCGACGACTAGTATTTAACGTAAATTCGTGTAAGGCGATGTAGAAACGTAGAAGGGCCGATGGTAAATCGATGGCGCTGTTCTCTACGTTAGAAAAAAAGGAAGATAGAAAAAAAAAGTCGCAGGGCTGGTGGAAATAACCGTTCGTACAAATTACGTCGTATACGACTGCGTCGCGCACTGACTTGGCTCCTTCTTCTCACGATATTCGGGTTATTTCAATTAGATGTTCGATTTATAATCCCAACGATTCTATAGGAAGAACGATGAATGTGCGAGATCCGGGTTTAAATATTATATAAATCCGATTATATTTAATAACACAATAGTCGACGATACGAACTTCTTCTTTCGTAGAAAATGCGTTCCTGCGTGACCTATGTACGCTAATATAAACTTGTTCCTCGTTACGAAAGGCCACGATAATTTTCGCATCCAACGATTCAACGATATAACGATTATTTCAAGCAACGAAGCAGGAAACAAAGCATATACAAATGACGCTACGAGGAAAATTTAACCGAAAATTGATCTTCGAAACTTATCACGCGTATTACGGAGGATCGGAAGAACTTATTATCGTGAAGTTGCAGAAATGATATTCGATAAGGAATATCAAGGAATAAGAGATCGACGATATAAAGATGTATCGTAAGCAACGCAACGTGCTCCTTGGAAATTTTGAGATTTGAAAAATTTCAACTTCGTAACCCTTTGTGTATTCGCGTAACGGAGAACACGGTTATTGAGCGACTCAGTGGAAATGGAAGACATCTCTCGAGGAGTATAATCCTAATATTAATGAAAATAGATTTTTATTAATACGTCATTTATGTTTAGTCCCCTAAATCCGCATTATCTTAGCATATATAACACAATTTATTTAAGAGTAACATCCGAGACATCTACATTTTTTAAATTCTTATGGTTAAATTTGAATTGAGTTCTACGATCATTATTAGAAGAATCGTGCGAACGATAAGTCGTATCGACGAACAATCGCTTGTTGTTTTCGCTCGTTAATTCGTAATTTGCAAGTCGAGTCGACCGTTCATACGCCCTAAGTTAAATTATTATCTTGCTTTTGAAGTGCCTTCTAAAATATCATTTAAAAAAAGCTATATATTAGCGATCGTTATCTCTTATCTATCTTAATCCTCATAAATCGAGTCGCCTCTTGAAAAAGGAAGCGATATCAGGGTTCTACTCCTTGTTCGACATCAAAATGTCAGGGATGCATATCACTCTATAATAGTACACACTTCGTACGATGAAAAATGTAATCGGATTCAGCGGCTTGTTCGTTTCTTCGAGACGTTACTGAAGAAAAATATCGCACGACAGGCTCCCTCGTTTACGAGTCCAACGAGTGATGAGCACGATGTATCTCCGCTTTCTTATCGTCGCTTCAATTATTTTTTTAAAAAACGACTCGCACGATCGAGCTAACTCGAGAAGAAGATCGCATCGTAATAATCGAATGTAGTTACTTACTTATACAGACCCGTTAATACATATCCGTTATTTTATTTTATTAGAAAATCGCTGCTCGTTACGCGTTAAGCGTTTATCGTAAATCGATCGTTTAATCGAAGAACTTTTTGACATACCTACTACACATTACCGTCCATCCATACCTTCCGCCCCTTATATACGGAAAATCTGTATTTCCTGGATTATAGCAGATAATTTCCAAGAGTAGCGAGTAACGCGGTATCACGAAGCTTGTACAGTTACGTCTTTGACGATACAACGAGAATGGAATGGAGAATCGGCCGGGTTCCTCGCCAACGCGAAGCCAACCTATGGCCTGGAAAGCATGTGAAATTTTAGGAAAATGTGATTTTGTAATTATAGTATAAGATCATTAACAAGTGTTTCAAGAAGGATGTTAGAATAAATTATATAGTAATGTGTATGATAATATGAACTGTACATTAAGACGTAAAATAGCTGCATAGTAATTTACAAATAAGACATGTAAATCACGCAATGAGTGTAATGTACACAAGGTGCGCGTTACGACGAAGGAATTTACAGAATGCAAAATATGCAAATTATTTATGTGTACATCGGAGGGCAGAATGTTTATTTAAAACTTGTAATAAATATATTACAATTAATGTGATTCATTGTATCTTTTTTTTCAATATTCAACACGAGGCAGAGAGTCGACGTTTCTACGAACAGCGTAGGATCTTTTCGAATCGTTGAAAGTCCAAAGAATTCGAAAAGATAAATTATCGTCGTTGGATTCGATTCTTTCTGCAGGAAAGTTATTAAAACGTCTTTCCTCGTACGACATACCTACGGATTAATACTGTCGTGAAATAAATAAACACACGCGTTTTCTTACATGTATATTTATTGAAAATAATATCTATATATCTAAGAATCTCATCTTAATTATTGGTTACATTTCCGTTTTCGATCCCCATCGAAATTAATTAAAACGATTACCTCGCATCTCGGTGTTGATCGAATTCATATAAACGTATCGCGGCTTAGCACATATCCTTTAAAAAATTATCGTTAATAAACGATCGATTCTATGGATCACGAACGCGTAGATGTGAGAAATTATTCGTATCTTCCGTACGATTGAAATAAATTTTACGAAGAATATAGAGCATACGGAGTATGGAACGCGGTTAGGCGAATCACGCGTAACGCAACGAGGTGAAGTAATTTTGTGTTATAAATAGCTTGACGATCGGACGGAAAAAGACGAGTGTTCCACGCGAAATGCGATAGAAACGTGAAGAAGTAGCAAACGCTCGTCCGACATGGTTGTACCTACCGTATCGCGTTCGATCAAATTCGAACTAAATTCTCACAATTTCGTTTTACATTTTCTTCTTTCTTCTACGTCAAATCGCTTCGGACTCTCAAAATTTTATGTCACATCGTATGTAGATGGACGAAGAAGAAGTACACTCGTTTTATTTATTACGCTCGTCTCGTAAAATTCTTTCGTAAGGTGAAAAATATCCTTAATTATTATTCGTACGGTTCACTCGGTACTGATCGATCTCGGGCGAAGTAAAAGTATATGCGTTTGAAAGCAGATTGAAAACAATTGTTGTAAAATAATTAATCTATTATTATTGTCGTTGTACTAGTGAACGAAGCTAATCGCGATTAACTTCGTGTAATATTAACAAGAGATTTCGGGGCAGTGTGATAGATAGGTTTACCTGTAATATCATATTTAAACTCCTCGTGACGAATGTGCGCAACAATGAAAATAGAACTAGGCATCTACCTATGATATACCCTTCCTTTCGGATTCCCTCTGCTTCTGGCGCGAAAGACAAAGGATACGTTCTTGAGATTAACTTTTACACGGTGGAAGAGGAAAAGAAGAAAGAAAGAAACGGAAAGCGCATCATGGAAGATTCGTAAATTCGATAAATTTCGATGAACTTCGTCAGCGTCCGGCTGGTCGCTCGTAACTTGATTCGCTGTTTCGAAAGACAATTACGTTAATAAAAATAATGATTTATGAGTGTTAACTTTACGCTTATTCGTACATAATAACAGTCGTAATGATAGTAATAATAATAATAGTAGTAGTAGTAGTAGTAATAACAGTAGTGTGATGGTAGTAGTGGTAGTGGTAGTAGTGGTGACAGTAGTAATAATAGCATTGATAATAATAATAATAAAGATAATAATAATTGCAATAATAATAATAATAAATAGTAGTAGTAATAATAGTAGTAGTAGTGGTGGTGGTGGTGGTGGTTGTAGTAGTGATAGGAGTAGTAGTAATAGTAGTGATGGTAGTAGCGACAGGAGTAGTAGTAGTAGTAGTAGTAGTAGTAGTAGTAGTAGTAGTAGTAATAATAATAATAATAATGATGGTGATGATAATAATAATAAAGATAACGACGATGGCGATGGCATTGATAACAGCGTGGCGTTCTTATAGTCGTACGTCGGATGTTAAATATTAGAAAGTTAATACTCGTCTACATAACATTGTATATGGCTACGGAAAATAAAATTCTAGCAGGCAGGTAATTTATTGTTGAACTCGATCTCGTGGTATCGAACCGTCACCGTCTCTATACAGATATAAATTCGTATTGATCTTTACTCCCGTATGTACGTATACGCGTGGATGGCACATACGTGCGCACGTGCATCGAAGGTCGCAAGGAAGCAAGAAAAGGCGGCCGTTGCGACCTAGGCCATCGTGAGCGTACCCGCGCCCATACCGAAGCCCACCCCCTTGGGACCGAAGTTCCTGCCGTAGCAACTCCTGCAGTAGATGTCACCGTCGGGGCCGTCGTTCAGATTCGTCGAGTCTAAGGAGCGATGACACGCGCCGCAGCTGAAACAACGCTTGTGCCAGATACGGTTCTTCGAGATCATTTGCTCGGCAGCGTAGACCGGGTATCCGCACCGCGAGCAACCTAGCCCGTCGTTTCGCTTCTGGCCGACTTGGGGCTTCGCGTCTATGCTGCAATAAGCGAAAACGATCGGTCGTTAATGGGTATTCGTGTCTTGAAACTTTGCGATTTCACTCGCTAGAAGCTACGCGTTGTACGTGCGTACCTAAGAAGCACGGCCAATTCTTTTAAAGGAACTGTTAAATTACGACAATTAAAATACGAATCGCTTAAGATACTTGAAATACTTTGTCGCTCTCGTAATTCGATTCGGAAGGAAACGGCGTCTCCATTGACGTTTTAATACTTTGACGTTGGAAATATTTGATCGCTGGTGCATCGAGCGATTCGATATCGATATCGTACAAATATTTCTTCAAGAGATTAAAAATGATATCGAATCAAAATGGACGTGGTAGAATTATTTCCAAAAATGGTAAAGGAGACGACGATGCATCAAGCGGAAGTTTGATCTCGATAGACGGCGATTGTGAAGCTAAATACCGAAGCCGGCTACGGTATTTATCGAGCTGACTGGACATGTGCTTACTAGGAAGGAGCGTGATCTCCATCTGTCGAGACGAGCGTCGGCGTGTGACCGAATCCAAATCCTTTAGGGCCGAACAGTTTACCGTAGCAGGAGCGGCAATGAATTTCTTTGTCGGGACCGTCGCAGGCTAGCATGGAGTCCAAAGGGCGATGACATTCGGCGCAGTTGAAGCATTTCTTGTGCCACATGGTGCCCTTGGCTAGCTGCTGCTCGGCGGCGAATACCATGCCACCGCAACGAGGGCAGCCCTGTCCGGCTGGCGCCTTGATGGACGTAGTGTCGGGATTGTAAAAGGGTCGACTTGCCGAGATCTCCTCCTCGCTGGAAGAAGGAGAATAATAAATGCCCCTGCGAAGTTAGCAGCTATGCTGAATTATGCACGATGCGTCCATGCCGACTTGGACAACGTTATCGAGTATCTCTCCGTTCATCCGGCTCGTCTTCGAACCAAACGCTTCGCGTTTACTCGAGTTCGCGTCTCGACTTCGACAAGCTTAGATATTTTCGTACAGACTCAACGCGTTCGCGGACGAGAATGCTATAGGAATAAAATGATATAGCAATTGTTATTCGCTTAATTTGATATAACCTTAAGTTTTTGTAATTATCATGCGTTTCAAAGTAATGACCAATTGTTTCATCGAGTAGTCTCATATTATTTTATCTTCTCTCTGTGTATTTACAGATTTGCTCGGCACGTATGAAATGTCCGACTTTTGTTCGGTTATAACATACGCAATTTTACCATTCCGTTCTATAGAAAAATTGGACATTTTATACGCGTTACGATCTAATACATAAGATCAAAACATGAAAATTACTCTAAACAAAAATTGTACCGTCCACGACCGTGTTAAATAGTTCAAACTAATTGGGCGGTCTGATTATCTTGACACTGTGTATGTAATTGTCAACAATACGTGACACTCTCATCTTGGCTACAAAAGTACGCGATTTCAAAGATAGCAATTCAACGAGAACCAACCCAACTAAACTCTATTCCTTCTCTACTTTAACAGAACCCGCATACGTCGGGTCATCCAAAGACCGCGAAGAATGCCCGTATGTTCTCGCGAATGGGTGTTCGGCAAAAGGAACGGAAAAGACGTCTTACGTGAGACCATCGGTCTGTAGGAATCCCGAACCACAGGCGAATCCATATCCGTGCGGTCCCCACTTCTTTCCGTAACAGGTCTTGCAATAGACGTCCTTGTCCGGCCCATCGCAGGCAATGATGGAATCGAGAGTCTTGGTGCAGTCGTGGCACTTGTAGCACTTTCGATGCCACTCGCGATCCCTTGCTAAAACTTGCTCGGCGGCGAACACCACGCCACCGCAACGTGGACATCCTTTGCCAGGAGGCGCTTTGATCACCGCTGTATCGACCATCTTGGTACGAGGCGCAGCATTACTGCACGGCAGACACGCGGAAAGATCGAGATCGCCTTGATTAGTCTCTCGTCTCGAGTTCGACGAAATACGCGAAATTGCACTGGATAAACACTGGATTGCGTTCAGCGATGGCAAGCGGGAAAACGAAAGAAAACCGGGCAGACCGTGTTCGTCGTTTTTGAAAAATAAGGGAAAATTCAGAAGCGATTCCTTTTCGGAATTACATTCGTTTTCGTACATACAAACGAAGGTGAATTGATCTTTACTCGACTCGTGTCGCGCTACCGGTTGCCTGATTCAGAAATAAGACGTCAACGCGTCCTCCGGGACATCGTTATGATCGTTAATTATTTTTATATTTTTACGGGCGAAGTTTATCTTCGTTCTTTTTTCTTGCCTATTTTCAATCGAATTAATGTAACGTATATACGTAAATTACAACGATAAAACAGCATTTACGAGGAGGACGCGTTTGTATTTGCTTATTTATACCATCAACGTATTGCCAGCTACGTAAAATGGGTAACGTGCACACATGTATCGCATCCAGTGAAAAATCGAGTAGTTGTTAAAATAAATAAGACGGCACTCTGATATTAGAAATTTCATCAAAAAGTTTCAACCGTTTCAACGTTGTCTTATGAAAACAAACGAGAATAATTGGAAGCCATTGAATTAGCGATTGATAAAACTCAGAAAAATGAATGATAACAATTGATAATAGCAGTACGTTCACGATTATACCCGTATATTATTATCCATTACGTTTACGACAATAAGGATTATCAATAGACAAGCGGTGAAAAGTTAGCACAGTTGGACGCGAAGGCGTTGCCAATCGAAGTTCGACAAGAACGATTTCCCACGAATCGGAAATAAATTACATATTAAAATTAAAATGATATATTACAATCTCATATTACAAATTAAGATGTTAGACTTTCGGGCAATCGTGAAGTTTGCACGTACACGATGTCGACCGAACCGATCAATCGCAAACTAATAATCTCTTGGTGGAATCGTTCGAATGGCAAATTCCCCGTTCCACTCGAAGAATAATTTGTTAACAAGTACGAGTTGCTCTCAAGGAAGCGCGTCGTGCTCCATGCGAACGCAACGTGGTTAGTAGAATTCGGTGAAAGAATGATGGTTCTGGACAGTCGACAGACGAAAATAAAAAAAAAGCAAAGGGGTGCATACCCCTCGTCCTCAATATCGCACTGCAGGCCGATCCACATAACCCCAGCATGGCCAATACCTCGCGGACCGAATTTCTTCGGATAGCAAGCTGTTAAGCAGACAAGCGCACCATATATAGTGAGAGTGTAGAAGCCGAGGCGGGATTTTTCTCGCGCGTTCCCGTCTCAGTCTCGTCTCTGAAAACCCACCCATTGGTGTAGCAGTCGCTCTGCAGGGCACCACCACCCTGGCCGTACCCATAACCCTTCGGTCCGAATTTCTTTCCGTAGCATACTGCAGAGAATACAAGTTAGAGGTGTCTCGATCGACCTGCCCTTCTCTCGAGATGCGAAGTGCAAGTTCAGCGTATCGCGTCGAATCGCATCGTCGTCGTACCAAATTCGACGATCTTTAAAGGCTCCGGCAAAGTTCGTTTAGGTCAACGAGTCGATCGGATTGAACCGTCGAGGATTTCACGATCGTTCGGCAAGGTGAAGCTTGCACGTTGCATCCCAGTACCTATGGCAATAACGTATTCTCACCTTTGCAATAAATATCCTTGTCGGGACCTTCGCAGCAGTTGACAGAGTCTAACCTCTTGGAACAGTTGGCACATTTAAAGCATTCCTTGTGCCATTGCTATATGGGATGTAAAGGGTCTTGGGTTAGTCACTGAAAATACTCGGGATGGGGAGACAGTATTAATATGCCTGCGTTATTATTACCACTTGCACGAGATTAAATGTAGAGAGAAATTGAATGAGAGAGTCTAAGTATACGTGTGCGTGTATATATAAATATGTACGTTTGTATACTTTTAATCACAGGTATATGTAAGTGGTAGTAACGAGCAAAATTACGTTTACTTCTCTACTTTTTTCTCCTTTTTCGTCCATATTCGTTCTCAACCGTTTCTTTGCGACTTTACGATATTCTTACAATGCTTTCTAATAGTACGTATTTCGAATAAAAACCGGAAACGAGTCGTCCTGTCAATTTCAAGCTGCTTGCTTCATTTTGCTTCGTTTCGTATCGACCGACGTAAACAATTAAAAAAAGATAGCACTCGCAAGAACGAACGAATCCCGCATCGACGCGAGGCGTCGACGACGCCTTTTCTTAAACGATCGATTCGCATTTGATTCGAACAAACGTGGAACACGAATAAACGGAAAGAGGAGATCATGGTGGTGGAGTCTGGGTCGACTAACGTCGTCGATAGTGAGTCAATCGGAAGGAATCCAAAAGATGCTACAACGACCATCGGACAAGACAATGGCACACAGAGAAGAGGGAAGATCGTAACGACGTTTCGTATCTCGAGTGTACGTAACATCGATCGATCGTTCTCCTGAAAAATCGCGCGACTCGATTCACGTTTTTCATCAACGTCCTTAACATTTTTTCTGGAAAATGCGCACCACGCATCGTTGCCGATTTCGAGACACCGTTCAATCGCGTTTTCTTAACACGTTCGCCGGCGCCGATGTTAATGTTTTTCGCTGTGTTTTTTATTTACTGTGTCGAGCTCAACTAAGAACCCATTTACAGAGTCTGTCCACTATACAATGGGCTACAAAAAATTAAATTAATTGAAGTTTAGCGAAATGTCTTATTGAGTGAGGTTTTTTTTTAATGAGGTTTGTTGATGTTTGAAATGGTCGACATATTGTGAGAAAGTCCAGAATTGTCCAGCGGCGATATACTATCGCCATCTGATAGAAGATTCGAGTGTGAGCCACCGGTGGTACACGCCGGCGCGAACGTGTTAAACGAACAAATCGACGAATATTTCGCGATATCCGCGTTGCCAATCGCATCCTCTGTGTGCGCGTGTATCATCAAGGACATTTGTGTGAGTATATGTTTCGGATAACAGTAACAGTAAAACGTAGACTTGCTGAGCAAAAGATACCTCGACAATATATCTCGCGATCCGGACCATCGCAATGAAGCGTCGAGTCCAGAGACCGGTGACAGACTTTGCACTTGAAGCATGCTCTATGGTAACCCTAATCATAAGAAGCAGGAATGACCACGCTGGGTCCCGAATCGAAAGTTCTCGAAATCCTCCGTCGTTACCGAATCGATCAGACTGATAAGTTCGTTCCTTGGTGCCACGACAGATCGTACGACGACTCGACGATGAACAAATCGCTCTTCTCGATCGAGACGACGATTTTGTTATCTCGACGAAAAGGTCGTGTTGCGAGGATCACGACACTAATCCAAGAAAGCCGTTCTTGATCTTGAAAATTCACCGAATTTGGAATAGACGTCGAATAAAACGACGCATCTTCACGGGGAAGACGAAAAGTTTTCTCTTCCAAAGCGTAAAATTCATTATTGTTATTTTAACACTTAAAATACTGTTAAAGCTAACCGCGCGTGCCATAGCGAACTGTACGCTATTCTCTAAGTCAGTAGCCCGGACTGATATTCGCTATCTTTTTTTACTTAAAAACTTGCTTTACTTTACTCGCGTTAAAGGCAGAAAAAGTTAGCGACTAGTTGCCAACGACTCCAGATCAAGATGACTGATAACCGATGATAAAGGACATAAAGGAACGCGTTGCCAAGGTCAAAACGGGAGATCTCAATTCGGTTGGCTAAGTGTTAATCATTGTATTAGATACTCTAAGTAACACGTAATGTTTAACGATTGAACCGTGTTGGTCGTCGAATCGAGCCGTGGTGGTAGAAATTTTGGGACGACTCCGAATTAGTTCTCAGTAGTCTGGTTCGTCGTGAAAACGTTTGGAGATCCTGGAAAGATCACGGATTGACGCGAGGACAGACACGTTTCGATCGACGCGCGATATAACTAACTCTCCAGCCCGAAGTTATTTTTCAATATCGAGCTGCTAAGAGACTAGAGATAGGCCATTGGTTAGCTGCCAGAAGCGACGCCGGGAAAGCTCTTGGAAGCTCACCAACAGCAACAAGCTGACATCGATTCCTTCCTCTTCTGGCTCTTCCACCCTTTTTTTTCTCTATTGTTATAAAATTACGCGTTTCGTCATACGCCAGGATTACGGAGACACGTCACGATCCATGAGCTTGGCAGCGCGTCAAGTCTGCGACGCGCGTACACGGAGCCGGCTAACGTAAACGCATTTCTAAAACTATCCTAGAAAGTGTTTCATAACGGAGCTTTTTTATTCGCCTCCGAATTCTCGTGTCAACGATATTTACCGGTGCCCTCCATCGGTCGCGACTTACTCGTATTTATGAACGCGCATCTCGCGTCCCTCGTTTCTCCCGCTGTCGTTCCACGTTTCGAGACTTTTCGTAAAAATGCAAAAAGCGTCGCGAACGATCGCTCCAGCCCTCGCTTTTCAATTCCACGTTTTTACGACGAAACGAACGCAACGACTAGTTCGCCTACCTAAGAATAAACCGATTTCCGTATAGCGTGCAAAATCGTTCGAAGAACGCTGATGCGATGATCTAACTTTAGATAGGCTAATTTTCTATCGTTACGCGATCGAGCTTCCAATTCCAGCGTGTGATCGTCAAAGAGTCAAGTTACAATCGTCAAGTGAATACAAATTATTAATTATTCCTTCGTAATTATCGCAAAGTTCGTAATTATTCTAACGTAGATACAAGTTATTCGTCGATATTAGAGCTTAGATAAAGGTAAAAGATTGCAAAAACTACCGGACCGTTCGACTCCTCTTTTACTATTGAACTTTCGATAATTATCTTGTAAGATAATTACAATCGATGAATTATTCCTTAATTTCTCGCGTTCGATTCGCATTTAACCACCACGAATATCGTTACGTCCATATATCTACGACGAACGCTAATTTAGTCGAACCACGGCAAGTACCAATCTTTCAAAATAACAGGCGTTCGTCGTTTCTCACGATCAGGACGAATCCAAGTCAGATCTCGCTTTTACAGTGTCACTCGTACTGTATCATTATACTTTAAAATATCCGATTTTTCTTCGGCCATTTTCCATTCCATTGCATAGGAAAGTCGGACATTTCGTCTGTTACAATCCAGAAAAAAATCGGACATCGCATAAGACCTAACGTAATATCGAAATTGAAAATACCTTGGCGATATCGAGAGCCAATCAAGCATATTTCTATGCCGTTTGTTCCTAATCGATAGCGTTATTATTATATTATATTATATATTATATTAAAGAAAAGATATAATGTTTAAAGAAAGTTAACGTGATCCATCGAAACAGGATAACCGCGCTTCTTAATATTTCCGTTCGTTCAAGCGAAACGGCCCGGGAACTTAACCCTTTCGCTACTACGAGCGGCTATAGTCGCTCTTCATAAGATGCCGCGTATTTTTCCCAGTAGTTTTTTATAAAAAAAAAATATAAAAAACCAAATTACTTTCCGAACAACCTACGATACAACGAACGATTGCAGTCATTGCACATCACGTGCCTTACTCTGGACTTTTAGCATCAGTGTTTCGTTTCGTATCGTTTGCCTCTTACGAACGGAACACACCAACAACCATCAAAGCGACTCTGTTTGCAGATAAATCGCCCGTAGCGAAAGGGTTAACTCGTTAAAAGCGCGCGCTTTTCCGATCCAGAATCGACGTGTCGACGCGAGTGACTAACTTGTCCTATCGTCGACCATGATCAGGCACGATCGAAACGAACGATCGATCGCAGCACGAAGGCGATTACGGAGAAGTCGATCGAAGTCGAAGGCGAAGACCGTCTCAAACTCACCCTTCCTCGAGCCAGCATCTGTTCGGCGGCGTAGACGTAACCTCCGCAACGCGGGCATCCCTCGCCCTCGGGTGCCTTCGCGATGGCGCGTGGTTCCATGATGGCGTTCGATCCTCTCGAAAGTTCCCTAAACCATTGCGTAAGAATCGTTAATACCAGAGGCCGAACGAGATCGCGACGCAGTGCATTCCAGCACCTGGCTAAACAACCACGCGCGTATTCGCTTTTTTCGGATGATGTACCCGAGTGCTGAATGCAATGTCGTAAAGCGCAGTCTATGCATAACGCAACACAACGCCATGGCAAGAGGCAAAAGGTAAGCGGAAAAGAAAAGAAAAGAGAAACTGGTAGCACCAATCGGACTGTCCCCGTTCAACGCTAAACGTACCAAGCGGGTCGAATGACCCTTTTCAAAATTTACTTTAACCGTTCGCGTCGATATGATATGCGTTTGTATGATTTTGGATGATGTACGAAAATGCCGGTACGTTCAGTGTTAATTTTGCTACTCCCTTGCGTAGGGTGACTCCAATGTTGGCGTCACAGGGAGGCCAAGGCGTATCGAGCCGCGTTCGAACGTTAACCGTAGCTGGAAGAACCAACCGCGAATACGGGAATAGCCCTTTGAGACACGATTGCAACGCGATCGCAATCATTACGACGAATTTTCCAACGTCGACTTCCTAACGTACGGAAGTTCGTAGGGATACTACGTAAGATGTAAACGTAAGGAAGTTCTATCGTACTTCCTTGCACGTTAACACGAAGCTTTTTAACACGAAAACAATCCGTTAACGATTTCCCCTCTCCTCGCGATTAGAATCGAGACGTAATTAGGACCTACGGAAAATTCCGCCATATTGGAAAATATGCGACGATCGCGAGAATTTCGTTAATCAAAAGTTATAAATTTGCATTAAGACTACGACTACGTCTACCAGTTTCATAATCTCACTCCCCAGCAGCATATCAGAATCTACGGACAAAAGAACATAATATATTTATTTATAAATACGAAGCATGTTAGGCGTGTGTTAGTAATGAGTTAGTGTACTTTTACCCTTCCCAACAACCACGCAAGATACTTCCGCCGAGCCCCGAGAGAAGAGCCGAGAAGCGGATAATATATCAATCATATAATCGAACTATAAAAGGACAAAAAGAGCGTATGGAAAAGGAGCGAATAAAGTTGCGAATACCGATGGGGTACAATAAGGATCTCAAGTGTGCGTAAGCGTCGGTGACGTGCGATATGTCGATGGATTCGCGTACGCTTCGATTGAAATTGGTATAACTAATACGCATCGTACGAATGTATATGAATTCACATATAAATTCACGATACGTCAAATCTATCGCTATTTTCTGCTGCGCACAGACGCACTCGCTGACGCACAGACGCGCACGCATAGCGGTCGTAAAAGTTAACGTGTTAGAAAGGTTACGGGGTTATGTGACAAAAGAAGGTAAAAAGGCCGTGCAGGTGTTCGAAAGTATAAAAAAATGAAAAAATCAAGCTCTTTTCCTCAGCAGCGGGGATAGAGAATGAGAAAGAAAGAAAGAGAGAGAGAGTGCGAGAGACGGAATCTAACTCGGTGCTCACCATTTTTATACTCAGTATTTCTCATTATCACTTTCAGTTTGTCATAAGCTGACAACATTTATTGTTCAACGGGCCTCTGGTTGGCTCGAACTCGGCGGGGCTGGCGGGGTAGGGTGTGTTGTGTATTTCTTTCTTTTCTTTTTCTTAGAAATGGACCTATATATGAGTTCAACAAAGGCACTGCGATGCAAGGGTGGCAGGACAGCCTGGGGCGAGATACGGATTGTAAAAGGGGTTTTGGAATTATCACGTTACGTATAATTAAAAGATTTTTACTGCGTATTACGTATAGGGGTAGGGGTTGGGGAGGAGGAGTAGATCTTAGAAGGAGCGTACATGTATGTAAGTTATTTATTAATGAAATAACACTTAAAGTTTTCGTTTTTTCTTTTCCCTTTTTTCCACTTTTAATGGCACTTATTACAGATGGTACAAATGGTCCTACAATCTAAAATGTGTTTTCTCACAAAACAAGTGTGAAACGCTCGGTTGGGCAACCACATGGATACAAGGCCCGTATAAGTAGTATACGAAAGATATTAAGTAGAGACAGTGACAAGGTGCAAAAGAGACATTATCGAGAGATTTAGACAACGGGCAAACGAGAGACAGAAAGAGAGAGAGAGAGAGAGAGAGAGAGAGAGAGAGAGAGAGAGATATGGTGGGACAAAGTAGTAGAAAAAGAACTAGTAATAGAACGTGACAAGGAGATTAGTGAAAGAAAAAGAATCATGGGTCGCAAGGACGGAAGAAATAAAAAAGTAGAAAACATTTTACAAAATAACACATGACCAGATTTAACGTCGTTAATTATCATAAACCTCGTCGTGGGAGGATCCAAGGCAAACTGACAGAAACATAGAAAAATAGAAAGGGGATGAAATGCTCGTTCAATTAATTCTTTTCGATTTGCTGATTTGGATCGAAGTCTCGTACGGTACTATCGAAGGTTAGGGCGTGATTGAGTGGAGGCGGGAAAGCGGTGAGGGACGAACGCTCTCGGATTCGAACAGTCTATTCGAGACTGAGAAGGATTTAAAAAAAAAAGGGTAACAGCGACAAGGAGAACGCAAGAAGAAAAAAAAGAAGAAACTACGATAGATCGAAAGTCTTCTCTTCTGAGGTAACGAGAGGATGCACGAATGCCGTGTACGTTCCTTCGACACGCTATACACGAATACGTAGGTGCATGCTGTCACTTCCTGGTCGATATGGTCGGAGTAGCTGTCGCTTCTTCCAACTTCAGCCGAGGATGTTACATATTCTACCAATAGGAGGATCATGCTGTTGGATCTATGTGGTTGATTGGCTGATTGTACGACGCTCGATTGGTCCGTGGTTTCTGGTATCGCGGCGTGGAAATTATTTACAGAAGAGACACGATTGGATCTTTTTTACTGCGAAGACGGGAGAGTCCGGAGGTGCTGAGGAAGAGGAAGAGGGTAGGTTGGAGACGATTTTGGATGTCGAATCGTGGGATACGGACGACCGTTGGATGCACTCACTCGCTACTCTTCAGATGCTCGCCCTGGTCCATGGATAGGCAACCAGCACCACCACCGAACCCATAACCCTTAGGACCGAACTTGCGGGCATGGCAAACTTTGCAGAACAGCTCGCCCTCGTGCTCGGAACAGTTTGTTGAGTCGAGCAGTTTTCCGCAAAGACCTGGAATTCACATTGCCATAGATGCGCGCGGGACTCGTCTACGTGCAAACTCTCTACGTACCTTCGATTAAGACTCGCCTTTTAACGCGTTAATCGCCGTTATTATTTTAATCCGTTATGCTATTAACGCCGTTAACAATATAATAATACTATATTATCGGGCAATAACGTTAGACCCTTGTGAGAACATCTACAAACATCCGAGTTAACATCGGAACTGGTTCGATGTTATCACGATCTTTCGTTATACTCTTCGAAAGAATTTAAGCAAAACCGAGGATTTAGCAAAGATTTGGATCTATCGACGTATTCATTCGTTGATGTTGCCCGATTTTTCGTGGAATATCGGTAAAATTGTGAAGAATCACGCGGCTATTCGCGCTCGTCCTGGTTGCGTTCTGAACAATTCTGGCTAGAAAAGTCGATTCGCTAGTTCACGTGCAAGCATCCACGCGTGTGTCAGTGACACGATGACACTTCGAACGCGGTTGGATCTTCGCTAACTCCATCGCGTAATTACGCGTTACTACGAATAATTCGTCGACGCACGATTCGATGTTTTAGGTGAAATGTACGTAAGCCTCGTGTAAAAATAATCTTTGTCGGGTGTACACGTCGGATATTAGGTAGACCATGCGTGAAATGACAGCTGAAAATATCTCGGACTCGTTGCATGATTTGTCAGCTGTCGACAAATGGTAAACAAGTACGTACAAATTGATTGCGCAATTCTTGGAGTAAAACGAAACACCGATCGAACGAGTGAGGACAACATCAACGTCAGGACGAACGCAATATCACGACGTTCGTGTTACGATCGAACTTTACCATAGAGTTTTATGAATGGCTGGTCTGTCGGCTTGCGTTAAATTGTCTTGATAATTATCTTAAATGCATCGAAGACGCGTCGATACGAGATCGCAACGAGATAAATTCACACGGGCTGCCTATTCGTTGCGATTGGTCGCTAATGATGTGAGAAATACGTTTGTTAACTGACTCACCGCACTTAAAGCACATCTTGTGCCATTTCAGTCCTCCGGCGACTCGTTCCTCTGCAGCGTATACAGATTTGCCGCATTTCGGGCATTTCGGGTGTTCGACGGGTTTGAAAGGCATTTTGTTTATACTGAAACACAAAGGAAGGCACAAATCGATACGAATCGTACGACACAAGTGCAGAGAAAATAATTTTTGTAACAATGGTAATTATTTCAAATTCTAGTCTTGATGGATGTATTGGCTTGGCAAGTAAGTAATCGCGGACTTTGCGGATAGATTCTTATTTAGAGATCCGCGATCACTTACGTGCCAACCCAATATTTTAACGTTCGGATTCTTTAATTAGGATTAAGGATCGGATTCGACGTCGATATCAAAATTATCGTATTGATTTTGTAATGAAATTTTCAATTATTTTTTAAAGGTGCTCCAAAGGCGCGCTTTCAATTTCCGCGATAACACGTTCCTTCCTGGACAAGAACATTATCGGTGATGACACATAAAATTCTAAAATAGGAATGGAACGTAATCCCGAACGTTTGTTCCAGTTTTATTTTAAGCGAGAGTCGCGTTGCTTAACCGCACGGCTACGCCGTACGTAAAGTTACATCGGACGAATATTTCTTCCAGGTATCACGCGTTTCTTTCGAAAAGATATCTTCCGTCATATTATTCGAGCAAAACAAGCTGTAAGTTAGATTTACGAAGGAGAAACGTCCGTTCGTCCTCGACGCAACTCTATTATCAAAATATTTAGGAAAATTGGAGCGAGCGAAGCGCGCGCGATATCGTCGTGAAGATTTAAAACAGTTGGACCCGACGATGGATGTTACGTAAAAATTCGAGAGGAATTTTCCACCAGGTCGGAAATACGCGTTCGAACATCATCGTCTTGGTAAAATCTTAACTCGACGATGAATCTTCGTTTAACAAAAAGGACGATTCGTCGCGAATGGCAAAAGACCGTGTAAAAGTAGCTGTTAATTAACTAAGACGAGCGTCAATTAAGAGAATTGAAATTAAACGAAAATTCGATAGAACGCGACGTCGAAACGTTAACAACGTTGAACTCATTGTCGCATTCGATCCACGGATCGCATTGATAAACTCTCGAGCAATTTAGCATTGCCAAAAGCGACGTTATGAGTCATATTGGCATCGGTAGTACGATGGTACCAAGAACAGAGAAATACGGCAACCTCTCGATCGGTACGATTAACCTATAGACGCCTGAAAAGCACCGCGCGCAACAGAGAACGCGTCGGTCAAACACGCGGCGCGATTCGTTAAGATTTCGATTTCTCTAGCTTTTTCCTATCGTTTTAACCCCGTAACGCCTTCGAATAGCCACCGCAATCGAATCGATCCAACGTGACTCTACTTTTGTCCTAGCATCCCTCCTGGAAACATCGCGTAACCTCGCCTACTCTCTTCCTCTTCCTCGGTTCGTCTCTTTCGCACTTCCGTTTTTCCTCTGTGCAATTTATTTATCGCCATATTTGCTCGGTTCGATCTCCGCGATTAAATCGATCGTTCGGCCTGGAACGAACGAAATCGCAAAAACTAGGGAAATTAGGAGAGCGTAGCGATCGGACGAACGCTCGAATTACCGACGACAGTAGTAACGACCTTAATAACAGCACCGACAGCAGTGGTAACGGCCACAGCGGCCGCGGCGGTAACGTCAGTAGTCGTAGGAGCGACGAGACAAGAGGTGCGCCGAAGGGGGCATCGGATTCTATATCCGTGCGGACTCAGGGAACTCCGCCTGCGAAGCCATTTTAGGGAAGATGCTAGGTACCTACTCCACGGAGCAACCGCCATTACCCCTACCTTCCCGGTGACACACATCCTTACCAACCCTTGAGATAGTGTCGCGAGCTGCGACGTCGTAATTACGGAGAAAATGCAACATTTTCGGTGCATTTTCTAACCAGGATCGAAATTCTCTGTCTTTCTCTTTTCCAAGAATCAAGAGAAGCCATTAACCGATTCTCTAGGGAAACAACAGACGGTAGAAAGAACAAAATGGTCGCTTGTCCTCTAAATTTCGACGCATCGACGTCGACTACGCGTCTCGCAGTGTCAATGAACGTTGCTACCAAACGCACGATCTTCCTTGGCCTAAGGGCCAAGATGTAATCCGATTGTTATCCGCTGACTAGTTTTAGACCGGTTTCGCTTAAAATAGTCGTTCGTGCGCGTTTTCCGTGTTCTACGGTCGCGGCTACTTCGCGAGTAGAGTCAGTATCGTTGCTGGTTTCCTAAAGGCTGCGGGGCTGCCATTTACGGCATCTCTGCAATGTCTGACTTTCCAACTACACGGATAGAAATATAAATGTACTGGGGCATCCTTCGGTTTCAAATCCCCCTGCGCTTCTTCGTGGCTTTCTTATTCTTTTTGGTTATTTTCTTGGCCTTCGTCGATCTTCCGTCGATTAATGCAATAACGTTACGAGTTGGACGCAAGTTCGTTGCACCTAATTTGATTACCATCAACGTATAGAAAGTACGGGAACTATCGCGTAGAAAGTATCGTATTTTATCAATGCATTTCACTTGGCAAAGATTTTAATTAGACCAAATCTAATGAGAATCAGTTTGTCGCGCTTTGAACAATAAAATTCCGTGAAATCGCCGTAAGAAATTCTTTTCTAATATTTTCTATAATTATCCGAACGCATCTGGAACGTATCTATCGCCTTCGTGTACTCATTGAAAATTCTTCCTAAACATAAAGCGAGCGTTCGTCTCGTTGCAACGAGCAAAGTACGTTTAATAATTGATTCCTTATCTTTCACACGTCGACCGAATCGGCACGATTAATCAATCAAGGGACGATTCTATATTCGTCGCTTCGTGATATAACCGACGAAACAGTTAGGATGCTGCCATAATACGGAGAAGAATTTTCTATAACCCATGGCTGCACGAAAATAGTATCGAAGCTGCTGCCACCGGACGTCGTACTATATTTGCCATCGCCACGAGGAGGAGGCGGCGGCGGCGGCGGCACGACGGAGAAAAGCCAACGAGGAAGTGAAAAAAGGAAAAAGAACATCGGCCACGAACGCTCCAACGAAAGGATCCTGTGTCATCCGACACGCCTTTTCCCCGATAAATTTCCGTAACTAAAAACTTTACACGGCCCTCGCCACGAGATATTCTATGAACTACGATTTTCGCTTCATTATTTCGAGTTCGAGGTTAAATAAAAAAAAGTTTCGTGACGCAACAATACCGAAGGCACTTCGTCATCGAATTACCCCCCAAATCGCTTTCGTACGAAGCAAAAATCGGATCCTTTCTCAAACTTATCGGTAATTCGTTCAAACGAGCACTTCGTGGCTCACCACCTAACGACGAATGATTATTGACAAGTTGGAATAAAAATCGAAAGTAATAGAAAAACGCAAGATCCTCCTAACAACGAGACGGCAAATCGATCGACCCTACGTTCCCAGTCGTCCCAATGAATCTCGGCTTGCCCGACTAATCTCAAAATTACCCTTGATCCTATTCTACGATCCTAGCGTAGTTCGTTGCCTCTCACCGAAGGTGTCGTAAGGCCAACAGAGCCTGCGAGTACTCACCAATAACGTACGAGGAGTAAAATCTATTCGAAGTCACAAAGAGGGGAGGACGGACGAGCTGCCGATGATGCGAAGTTTCCAAAGGGACGTGACGATATGGTTCGTTGGCGAGACAATAATCACCGAGCACTCTACACCGCACTAATACTGGATTCGAATGGCCGTCCTCCTCTCGGAGCCGTGCTAGTCATACCGTTCGAGCTTTGCACACGGCACGTACGCGTCGGAACTTCGGTGGTGTCGACGGCGTCGCGACGACTTGATGGCGGCGACGGCGGCGGCGGTGGCGGCGGCGGTGGCGAAGGCGTCGGTGGCGGCATCAGCAGCAATGGCGGCAACCGACCACGACCACGATGCCGGTCGCGACGTCGGAGGCAGCAGACCTCGCGAGTCGCGCCACACCGATCCTCAGGATCGAGGCTAAAGGTATTTGCGAAGGTCCTCTTCGACCCACTCGATCGATCGTCGTTGCGACAGCGACTGTTCGCGATGTTGCCTTGGAAGAGTGGCGATCGTTGCTTCCTCGTATCAGGTTTATTTTGCTAAAGGTAGCTTGCATTCGCCTAGGGGTTGCTATTGGTCATCGAGGATGATCGTAGTTCGCCAATGTGCCTAGGAAACTGATCTCGCTGATTAGCGATCAGGAGAAGAAGGAAGATTCTTCGTGAGTGACCGAAGGAAAGAACGCAGTTGATTCCGAGCTAGAGACGTTAGGGATTAATTTTGTAAGGATGTGATTGCTAACGATGACACGAACTACGGCAACGAGATCGTTGATTTGTCCGACGTATCTATTTTTACCTTTTCGTATTAAATATTTCGTTAATTTTGTAATCATTCTGTTCATTGTTCTCGAAAGCATTCTTAAAATGCTCGTGATAATTAGAGACGATGTCTAAGGGTCAATACCAATATCCAGATTAAAATAGAATGGCGTTTTCATATAGGAAACAACGACGATGTTCTCATCGATTAATCGCTGCTGTTCGACTGGAATCCACACTCGACTCCTTTCGGCTAGTAAAGGTAGATTTTATCGATCGGACAGACAAGTTCGGATTAATTTTAGTAACGTTGATCGTTACGTTGCTCATCGTTGATTAAAAAAAGGCGTAGAAACGTTGTCGTCTTCCGATTGGAATTGCTCGGAGGAACGTCGTCAGAGCTATCGGGCAGACACCTACGACACATGTTACGTCGAAATATATACAAACACTTCAACGGACTATACGTTAGGTCAAGGAAGATTTATAGACGACACAATAAGAATCGTCGTGACTATTTTCAAAAGTATTTACCATGCGTCCAGTTACGACAAAATAATATACATTATGCCAAGCTAGCGGCAGCGGTGCGCAACCTTTCCTAAGGGCGACGCTTCTTTTTCCTTTCCACCCACGAGAGCCGTCGCGTCACAACAGCTATTTTTTTTTAACGTTATTCCCATGTCGCTTGTCTTTGATGCCAAGTCTCGCGTGCACCGATGACCCGTCGGTCACGAGTACGATTCGAAAGAACACGCAGAGAAATTTGTAATCGCCGCTCGTGACGGTTTCGATCTCTCTCCTCGCCATGGCACGAGTATCGTTTAGCTTCCGCACCTCTGGTGTACGTGTGCCAGCCATTAATAAATCGCTATTACGCGATGCTATCGTTTTCCTTTGTTTTGACTTTTTCCGCGGATTGACACGGAATAAAAAATAGTGAGAAATCCTTTTATCCTTTCTTTCGATCCCTTGACTTACGATTCAATCTCGAAGAATCGTACGCGTGCAGACAATTAAATTTAGCGCGACTCTTTCCACTTAATTATTAATAATTAATATATTCTAATATTTAATTTCATTGTTCTCGAAAGCTTAAAATTATTATATTACTTTAATAATGTAATAATTATTAATTATATTATTATAATTTAATTGTATTATTAAAGTAATATCATGATTTTATTTCTACAAGTTAGAAGAAATTTACATGGTCAAATTCGATTTTCCTACGGAAAATCTTGACGGACGAGGTCCGTCGTTTCCACTCGAGAAATTAACGCGAACTTATCGAATAGTCTTTTTCGCGAACTTCGCAAATACGCACCTCAGGCGCGATGGATGCGCTAATTTTATAATATTCGTGAATTATCGATGTTCCATCAAATCGCGCGATACTTTGACACTGACGCTCGAATCATCGCCAATCCGCGATCGTTGCTATAAGAAGAACAAGCCGCTACTTTTCGATAAGACTTTTCCGTGATGCTCTATGACTCAGGCGGTTAATTGCCAAAAACGTTGGACGCTTTTACTCGACGAACGCAACGCGTTGTCGGCTGTGTTATAAGTAAAGAAGAGAACAAAACGATCGTTCCTAACCGTACGTCGAAATCAACGTGGATCCGCGCAAGGGCACGTCGGTAATTTCAAATGGAATGATGAATCATCGGACGAACGCGGGCCGATCCGAAACCCTTGCGTTAAAGCGTGCTTGACGCGACGTAAATTTCTCCTCGTGTTTCGCACGTCCGTGAGAACGTCGTACTCGAATCTCGATAATCGATCAAAAATATGATCGCCCGATTTCCTTCGATCGCGAGGTCGACGTCGCGGCGATCCATTTTTTTTAACGCATCGCCGAAACTCCACGAGAATGAACGTCGCGCCTGCCAAATGGTTACGTAAGTCCCGCGAACGCATTTCAATTTTCATAAATAGATAATCAAGATGCGTGCGATCTATCTACCGATGGAGACGGTGCTACCGATATTTTATTCCGATTTATTATCCAAAAATACAAAAAGAAAAGATTAAATTAACCGCATAATGACATTCGTACTTTGAATTTGAAATTTGAAGATGTGTCCCAAAAATGGGACATTGGAGGATAACGAGTTAAAACCAATGGATCCTTCAAGGGCTCGAATCTATCGACGAATGAGAGCATCGCGTCTATCGGAAGATGAAAACGAACGATCGAGTTTCGAAGGTTGGACAAGGAATTCGTAATATCTTGATAAAAGTATAAAGCAATCGTCGTACCTCTACGCTTTCGAGCGTTCTATTTCTGTCTCTTTGCGAGATGGAATTGCGTACGTAAATACACGGATTATTTTTTTTTGTCCACGTTGTATTTCCGCGATACCGCGATCGTCGATGACAACGACCTTACGATCCTAAGCGCTGTTAAACTTTCTATGCGCGTGTTACGTTCGAAACGGTCGTAGATCGCGGTTTCGAAGTTATTACGACACTATTGGGAGGCGTTAGCTAGCTGTTGCATACGAGTCGCGTAAAAACGGGAGATTATTCGAACGCACGTTCGCTATCTTACCGCGGAATTGGCATTGCTCTGGGGAATATTAAATTCAGTACACCAAGTAAGATGGATATTTTGACGTCGACCTTGAGAAATATTCGTCATCGTTTGGCTGTAAGGTCGTAGGAAAATTTGATCTGTTTTCCTAATCTCCGTTTGCATTTCTATTATCAAGTTACGAATCGAAATGGAGTAAGTTTTAAAAATATCTTGCTATTTCGTATGGGCGTGTATGCGCGCGAGTATTCCGCTTGAAAACGCTTCGTTTTTTGAGAAACTCTCATCCGTATACGAGGCAATTTCACTTTGACTTTACACGCATTAAACTTGCAGGCGTCCGCGTCGCTTTTACCTAGTCGAACGATTCTGCGTACTGTATCTCGCGTCATTATTCACAGTTGCCCAACGTAACATAGATATCTTATAATAAGACATTGCCCGTACGAAATATGAAATCATTAATCATATTCCAAAAGTAATTACACCTGAAAATGACAAATCGTACGAATTACGTTCGTCTTGCTCGAAAAAACCATTTTCGATAAGACGATTTGCTAATTTATACTTAAATCGTACAAAGTATCGCAAATATTTTCGACGTAATAATACCATTGATTTTGTAAACACTTTGAAAAACTTCATTTTTTTTGGTTTATCAGCCTAATTTTTTCTTCTTGTCTTCTTCTTCCTTCTTGACGGTACGAATTACTGATCATTATATCTTTATAGTATTGCAAAAGACATATCCAGTAGCATTCGCTCACGAATTTCTTTATCAACGGCAAAATCTTAAAACGTGCGATTCATCGTAAAAATCTCGTCACGATCCTTTTGATAGTTTGGACGGAATTCAGGACGCCTGTACGCCAATCTAAATGCTTTTTGCAATTGCGTATATATAAATCACTCCTACACGATCTATCTATATTCGAATATGAAAAACAAGTAAAGTGTTATTCATCTTACCAATTTCTACCATATTATCTTCACTGAATAACATCGAAAGAATTCGGTTACATTACGATGACGTTAAATAAATCCAGCAGTGTTTTTCATTTCTTTTTTCGAGTACTTCGTAGTAACGTGACAACCGTTTCTCGTACCGTTACGACATCCAGGAGAAATTAGTTTGATCCTTTTCGACATTCGTACCGAAAACAGTTAAATCGGCTTCGATTGAGTAGCTCCGTGAAAACAATTATTTCGATTCATAAATTCAACGTGTCGCGTAACTTAATTCATAGTACAAAGCTGCTCGATAAAACCGACTTGTAACTTTCTTTCTTCTCGTTAACGTATAATCGACAACAATAATCGACCAAACAATAAACACACGCATGCTGAATTTCAATGGCCTAAATTCAGCCACGATAAACGAATCGTTCCTTCAATGATTCTTATCGTAGAAAGTTTCACGATCCACGATCTACACCGTTATCTCTTCGTAGAGGATTAAAAAACGAACGAAAGAAGCTCGTACTCTCGCGAGGCATAACCGTAGAAAAAAAGAAAAGAAAAAAAGAAATCGTCGTTCCATTACAAAAATAGTCCGTAACGTTGCCGTAGCTTCGCGGCATCTAGAAAATTCGCATGAATATCTCTTACGTAAAACAGTCGGGTGCTTAATTAAAATCGTATATCAATATTTCTCGTTACGTTCGCTCTACTCTCGTGCAAGGGTGACCGATATCGATGACTAAGCCATTAAACGGAGGGAGCGACTCTGCGCGAAGGTAGTGCCAATTTTCGTGAGTACCTCAAGGACGAACTCCGAAAGATTCACATCTAAATATACGCTCATCAGCCACGTGAAGAAACGGAGCGCATATAAACATCGAGGAAGCTAAAATTCACCACTTTCTACAGGGTGGCTCGAATTCCTAGCCGAGGCGAGCGATCATAAGTCGATGATGATTTAACGAGCGGTCGCGGTGTACGAATGGCATCTACTTCGCTTTCTCTGCGGTTATCGTTCGGAATATCGACGCTTCGTGGGAGAATAACAGCCGGCGGCGATCTCCTTCGATCGGTTCAGCTTCCGCGAGCTCGAGGAAAATCTCGGCTAATTTTCCCCCGCGGGAATGTTTGTTGTCTCAAGAGTAACGTTTTATCATCGGTATAATTCCAATCTATCGCGAAGTCCTCGCGTCTTCCCTCGTCTCTTACCTTCTCCTCTGTTTTGAGGCTGAATCATCCATACGTGTGTCTCGAAGGCGTCTGCTAAGTCACATGCTAAATTTGGTTAGCTTAGCATTGGGATTGTATTACGCGCGTGGGTTTATCCTAATATTTCGGGAGACACAGAGTAGCAACTAGGTCATCCTCTTTCTATACTTATATCAGCTTTCTTGAGACGCGTAGCCTTGCCGCTTGCATAGAACAGTCATTATCCAGCATGGACAATAAGGAGGATAAAAAGAAAAAGGAGAAGAAGAAGAAGAATGAGCTAGAAAAACCGCCAAAAAAATTTAATGGCGTCTTTGTATCGATCGATCGAAGAATGGATTAGAGGCTTCGATATGTCGATGTCTAGAAGAAATAGATGAGATATGAGAATTGAGAAACACGAGATAATTAAAATGCGCAAGGCATATTGGTATATTCGTATACTATTAGTATAGCTTGAAATATGAAGAAATTATGTATGTATTATCAATGTCCATAAAGGATACTTTAAGCACATTTTCAAACAATTTTAATATTCTCCATAAAAAGAAAGGGAATGATTCGAAGCAAAATAAGAGAATGTACAAGTATCTTGAGTGTTTGTATTTCAGAAGAATATGAGAAGCACGAGAGCTCGAAAGACAACAGCATATCTGTCACGAGCCGAACTTCGAAATTGTGTACACGAGAACGTACATACTCGTTGAACGGGTTGCGTTTAAGCACTTTGAATGCATTTTTGCAGAGACGCATCTTCCTACCCTTTATGCATCACTTGATGCACATTCTATCAGCCATTGATAATTGTTTTTGAGTAACGATATTATTCTTAAATGTGATAATTTCGCTTCGAGTCTCTCTTTCAACGATTATAATTATATTCACAATGATTTGTGTATCATCGAAACTAATTACAAATATAGTCGATAAATTACCATACCTCTTGAGTAGGTAATTACCATTTCTACCACTGGAGAGCGTTGTACGATGAAAGAAAAGATAAGCGTTATTTGTATTATCGATAATGTAATTTTCGTCTTGTATGCTTTTCCATCAAATTTAGTAGATTTATTGCGAATAAGTTTAATTAAAGTTATAATATATTTTTTACCACTTTTCTGTTTTTCCTAATGTAAAAGCAACACATTGATCTGGTACGAATAATTTTCATTTCAAAATGTTACTTCCAGCCTAAATGTAGTGTCTATGAATTAAACTAAATTGTAAGCAATAACCATAAAATATTTCTATTAAAAATTGTTAAGTAAGAATTATCCGTGGTTAAAACTATCACTTTTTAAAATGCAAGAAATTGAAGTATAGCAAAAATCTGTTATCTTCTCGATCTGAACGTTTACATATACAGTATAAAATTTTATCAATTATTATATATTTTATTTATTTATTTCACTATTATATTGTAATAATACTTAAAGAAGAAAATTATTCAAAACTTAAGAACATTGAATTCGATCATTTCAATGTTATAAAAAATGAATGCAATATGTGCAAATCAACATTGTAATCTATTTATAAAGAAATTTATAAAATGTTCGTCATTATTATACATAATGATGTACATTTTCGTGAAATACAATCCCTTATCTTATTATATACTTACTTTATTGAATAAATCTTTAAACAAATTATCAAGCATTAAAACGATGCAAATTTTAAGTATTTTTTACATGACTTATGGACAAAAAATGTCTATAAATAATATACACAATTCATATTGAATTCTTTAATATTTCCGTGAATATGTGTATAAAATAGTATCAACTAGTATTGTGTTAATAATGAAAATAAATATAAAACATATACATTTATTATATTTTAGATTCGTATAATAACTTATGCAAAGTAATTATTTCTTTCGTACTTTTCATAACATTTCTAAAGTATTACATCATTATAATTCTACATCGTTTGTATTACCAAAAAAAAAATGTATGTCATATTTAAATGTTTAACGTCGTAAAATATTATAACTTCCGATTGTATTTTTTTCTCTAATCTGTTATTAGAACTTTAATCTTTAAATTTCCCGGATAAATAATAAAAATCATACTTATAATCTTTTAATATTTATTATACCTAAACTTTTATAAGTTAGGAATATAGAAAAGGTTACAAAATTTATATCAATGTTCCTATTATAAAAAAAAAGATGATTATTATGCAATACAATATTTTATTCTCTCGTATGATTAATAATGATTACATGATCATTTTTAAATCATTTCATAATGCAAAATTTTTCGATGGATTCAATACACATATAATACCACGTGCTCTTATTTATAAGGGAAAAAAAATGAACGTTCTTGCTGTGAACGAGGTATTTAGAAAGTATAAATCTGACGTGATAATCGTTTTATAGCACTGCTATCTTTCTAACGAATCCAGATTAAAAATCTACATAAATATTTTCAGGCACTAGAAATGCATAACTTAACATATGTATATGTTATAAGAGATAAAGGATTGATAACTGGTCTCAATATTCATAACGCTTATGTCTTTTGTTTTAATTGGATTAAAAAGATATTACTGCTGATTCTTTATTATGATGCAATAATATTAATTTAGTATTATAATTACTAGGAATCATTTCATTAGAATCCCAACAAACACAACATATCACAGATATGTAACTCCCGCACAACAGGTAATATTGTTGCATTGTACAAGAAAAGCATAATTATAATATATGTAACAATTTTACATCACTGTTATGAACAGACTACGGAACATGTTTGGCATACCAATACTACAGTTTCTTTGTGAGAAATTACTTTTAACTCTGGTCTTTTACGTGCATTTCATTCATTATCTATTTTAAGACTAACAAATAACTGTGTTTGCTGGGATAAACTCTATGAATTTATCTACACAAGTATCAAAATACTAATACATATAATAGAGGCCCAAGAGGAAAATACTTTTTAATCTTGAAACAGTTAATTTTACAAGTAATAAGTTACACAAATCGGTTAAACTGTACAATTCGAGTTAGATGAGATAAAAAATTGTTCGGCTATCAATAATTAATTAATAATTGCTTACAATTTAACAATGTATACGAATAGATTTTATAAACTCTAATAAAAAAGAAAAATATATCCCGAATGTACTTCGCGAATCCTGTACCTATTAATTATGTAGAGTTTGATAATTCCTGCTGATACCAATAATAATGGATAAAAATAGTTCTTACGTATTTTAATATTAAACTTAGATATAGTCATAATAACATGACGTAATAAACTGATCATGCAATATCATTCGTCTGGCGAATCCAATGAAGCGAGTAGCATAAGTTACATATTTGTTCCTCTTAACGAGTTTATATACAATATTTTATATATAGAATTATGTAATTAAAAAGTATTTTCCAATATTACCCACAAGGTAAACTGGCAGATACTGAACAACCTTTACAGTTGTGTACTTGATATCGTAATATCCATATATGCATGTAGAAATACAATATATTTAAATCTTATACTTTGTTCAGGGCAGGAAATGTTTTCATTTTGTATAATAATATAATATCAAAGCCCAGATCTTAGTGGTACAAAAATGATGTCAGCCATCCAATTATTCTATACCATTTTATTTATATCATTTTCTATTTTCTTTACCTTTCGAGTTATTAAAGACTTTCGAGAGTTGAAAGAATGTAATAGTTCTTTGTTGTTACACTTTATTAAAACCATTAAGATCCAGACCCTGGTTTATAATATCGCAAGCTGAAACGAAGAAGCACTGTATTCCCCATATATGCATAATTAACGAAGCACTAACAGCTTACTGTTACTTGTTAAAGTATAACGTCTTTTATCCGCATCTTGCTGTGGAACTGATTTCAGAGTAAAGACATTCCAACAAATATTTATTCAATCTCAATCAGTAGACAATTTAAGTCGCCTACGATGATGATTTCGAGCTAATGCATGAATAATTGTTATTAAAAAATAGCACACCATCAGTATTACAAATTTATCAAAGAGCCAAGAAATTGTAGTTCCTCCATCCTAAAGAAAATTAACAAGAAATTCATTTTTAACGAATCGACCAGTCATATATATGTTATATATTATGTATATTAATCATTATATATATATATATTAATGATGTTTTTCCTGTATTAACTTACCGTTGATGTTTTACTATGTAACTTCTGTTTCTGCTCGATAAGGTATTTTTTAAGCGGTTCTTGAAAACGTGAACCTATAAACGGCACGATGGCTAATAGATTAATGAATTTATCTAAAAGCTCTTCGTTAAAAGCAATGATCACTGCTAATTGCTGTATATGCATTTTAATAACTGCTTTCCCTATAAGTGTCGCACCAAAAAATGTCCAAAATGGAATAAGATAATGACCACAGGTCAAACCAGCCAGGTCAAATAGTGGATTAGGAATCTATAAAAGAATTCATTTTACTTTTACACGTTATCTGTATCGCTACACTATATTATTAATTATAAATTAACAACGTTGAAATACAATAAGTAAATATATTTAAAAAGTATACGTACTGACGCACATGCTAGAATGCCCCAAAAACCAGCCTTTTGAACAAAATGTTTCATAATTAATTTTAAACGCATCACTAAGCTCACATCTTGACCATTTTCTAATGCTTCTAGAGCTTCTAACTCCTTTAATTCATCCTCTTCAATTTCTTCACTTCTATGATTTTGATGACTTATTCTTGCAGCTCTGGCCATAAAATATGGTGGTAATTCACCAAGTGCTGTACCAGCACCCCAAAACATAGCTTCCACTCTTACTTTTCTCATAACATTTAGTATCCCCGCAGTCCATAATGGATCAATGGTACTTGGACACACTATTTGATCAGGATACGGAGGCTCGGGAAAATTTAAAGAGCCACATTCGTATGCTGCCATTGTAACAGCTGCTATATGAGGTCCTAAGTAAAGGACAAATGTGTGTAAGCCCGTACCAAGGCCTACACTGGAGAGAACACCCAGACCTATCCAATATAGCCACCATGTAATTTTTGTTTCCCAAGCTTTAAATATCTGAAATTATTAAAATATGTTTCAATGATATGTTGTTTATAAAAACTTACGTTTCAGCCTTAATCTATCATATAAAATAATTTCAAATTACGTAGTAATGTATATTCTCTATAATTTAAACTTCTTAGAATCTATCTCTTAAATATTCTTTAAAAATAAATTTTTTTTTATACTTTATAAGTAGAACTCACCACTTGCTGTGGCCCCGAAATCCTAGATAATAAAAGGAATAATACAATAACTATGACTACGCTCCATACGTATCGTTTGTAACGTAACGTCTTATTTCCTAATGATAGTATATTGAGAAACAGTTCTTGAAAAAAATAGTTTAGTGTGATGATCGGATGTTTCCATAACGTCAAATAATCCGTGTCAATAGAGGATTCGTTTTGTTGCGAATGACTGGGAGTCTGATGTGTTGTTGCAGTTACTAATTTTTCAGCAGCACCCCATTGTGCCCCGTTAGTAGAACTAGAATTTTTTGCACGTTGAACAGCAGTTCCATGTTCATACATGGTACTTTCCGATAAATTAAGCTGCAAAATAGCAAATAAAAAATTAATAAAATAACGCGACAAACAGAGAAATTAAGATTGACAAATAATGGTATATTAAAAATTTATATTATTGAGTTATCGGTCGTACGATGATGCGATAAGGACTTTAAATCTATGTTCGATGAAAATAGATTTATTATAATACAATAATAGTTGATATCTATGTTAATAAATAACACTCTTGAAATTTATTTCGTATATCGTACTTTTTTTCGGGACAATAAACATATAAAACGCAAAATTGATACTCGTTAAAATATATTTTAATTTCTAGATAACTAATAATAATAACATTATAAAAATAATCTCGGTTAATTTTACATCGATATGGTCGTCGAAATTCATGTCAATCGCCACGTATTCCCTGTAAAATTCAAACTCGGCGGTTTTTGCCATTGTAACATTCTTTTGGGAAATTAGATAAAATCGACGTCTATAAGTAGGTTTCGTTATCATAATGAAATATGCGAACTATATCAGTAATGTGTCGAAGTTCAAAACTATTCAGCACCTACTTCAAATCGTTAATAAAGTACTTCGATAAATCGGTGTACAAATTCGAAATATTAATACGAATCTATAGCAACGATCGGCAGTTTATAACAAACGAATCACAAAATTACGTATATGCTGCTAAAGTTTCAAATTTTTTTTCTTTTCCATCCTTTCTTTATTCTTAAGTCGTGCGTAATTCATGATTTGCATTCGTCATCGTTCTCCAACTGAAACGTACTTATTTGCTTAAAGATATCGTGGAACAAGCGCAGTATTTAAACTTTATCATTTCACGTAATACTTTGCGATGTCTTATCGAAATACGCTTCAAATTGTAACTGTATAGACATATATGTGTATCGTCTATAGATAATTTGTACGAAAATTAATTAAAAATACCAGAGAAATAAGTAAATAAAATTCTGTAAATTTATTGTTAATAATGAAAAATAATTTGTTAATTTTTATTACCCATACGATTAATGATTCGTTATAAGATAACTTTCCAAAAAAGTTACCTTGCGGAATTAAAAAAACTTTGGACTTCGTATAGTTACAAGTGTTTATGACGACGATAACAATTATAGTAAATTCGGTCTTCTCGTAACACGAATTAATAAAGTGATCGACGATGACTCATCTATAAATTGCAAACGAATAAAACTAAGCCACTTTAAAAAACGGTTGACGACCGTTGGCGCCCGATCCATCGAGTTGATACGTCCCTGCGAAGCATCGTCACGGCTTCGTGTATCGTACACGCGTAATCACGTATAAAAAATATGATAGCATAAATTATTTATATTTTACTTTGAATTTCAATCTCACGGCATACATAAAACAATGATTTGAAAAAATTGTTGCATGATTAGCGAATAGATTCGTATTTTTTATGTAAAGTACTATACACACAATAATGTGAAGTTAATGTTATTTTTTCTTTAATACGCAGTTGTAGCTGCACCTTTGTAACCTTCGTGCAGATTCATAACAAAGAGTATATTTAAAAATGATATTTTATTTACCTTATTCTAAATTTTAATGTTTTCTTTCTTGAGTATTTATAATATTTAATACATATAATATGTATGTCTGCTAAATTGTACTTTTAATACTTCTTAAATATACATGTACATAACGATATAATGTTAAATAAAAAAACATGAATTATGATCAAATTAAAATATTCTATAATATTTATTACAGACAGCATACGACATATTCCAAAATTCATTTTAATATATAACAAATTGCTTTTTGTTTGCTTTTAACGTAAACAGTTATTAGGTCTGTATAATTATAAGGAATAAAACAACGTAATCATTTAATTACTGCTGACAGCATTCTTAATCATAAAACTCAGTGTATCTTAAAATTTGTTATCTAAATTTTACTTTGTGAGAAGTATATATATTGCATGAAATTTATATTACAAGTGTCACAAGTATATTTATCAATGATGCAGAAGCAGTAGACTCGTTTGTAAATTTAAGAAAAATTTCAATGCATAGAATTCAACGTTATATTACGTTTATTAAATGGAAAATTATATCTTGCCATAACAATATTACATTGCCAGAAATATCCGTTGACCTGGCATATAGTCCTAGTCACTATAGTTTATTACACGTGGAAAATTCTAATTATAGAAGCCCTTTTTATATCGTACGAAGCTCGAGTCAACGTATCACTCAAAAAATAAAAACATTAAGAATACATTTAACGGGAAATTTTTCGGACGAATGATGCATTCCATTTGCTCTTAATAATCGATTTATTGTAAGTAGATTACCTTTTAACCTCGAAATAGAGCTCCTAGCATTCGTCGAACGTTAACGTTAAATTTATAACATCCAATTACTTCGAATCATGATGAAAATGCACGTTTACTTGTACGATAAGTAGTCTTCCAATTAATCTTCTCTATGTGACACTATTAGGTCGCATTTAGATATCGGAATGTTAACTATTGTCTACGGAACTTACAGCAATTGACACTTCGATGATGATCCGTTCCCTAACAGCACTGTATAACTATTCGTTAAAAATACAATTTTTAATTTATATACATAAAGTATGGATGCATATACGATGTGTAACACCAAGCGTGGTCACTTAAATGTTATAAATCACGTATCTACGTTGCATATTTCGTCAGAATTTATAAAATTCAATGGCAATGAAAAACGTACACCGACGTACCAAAGTATTACTGTACGAATAATACGGGAATATACGATTATGTGCAATCGCACGCGAAATATATGCGATTGGTCGAACGAAATCCATTGCTTGTAAACTTTGTCGCAAAATTAAATACAAAAAAAGTGCATCGTTGGACGAAATGATTAAAATTGCAATGAATTTGGAGTGGAAGGAATCTGCTTAATGTAATAAAAACTATCATATCGTGTGTTTCACGTTATATTTTAAAGAAATAATTCGAGACATTTTTCTAGATTCATTCTATCTAGTAACAAAAGATAGAAACATGAAAATACGCGATGTTAATCTAATTTAATAATAAAAATATGCAATTTTATTAAAACATATTATTTTGAATTCATAATATTTGAACCACCTTTAGATATCCGATACAGAACTGAGGAAGACAGAGAAACTTGAGGCATTTTATAAGTACAAATCAAAGAAAAATAAATCTTGTGCATTTTCTGACTTTACTGTTCGCAACGCTCCAAGTAATGGAGTGCAGAAGTAATTCATAATTATACCGATCATCGGTATTAGCGGAAAAGTTAAATGATTAAACGTTTGAATAATATATAAATTTGAATTAAAATCTAAAATATAAATATACTCGTAAACTATGTTCGTTTATGTAGGATTTAAAAATCTGTTTAAACGAATCAATGATCATATTAAATTTACTATTGAATGATTGCAAAAGTTCGTGTTCGATGTTTAGATTTGGCAGAAACTTTATCGTCTTCTTTTTTTAAACAAAAACCACACGTTTCCTACGAAAAAGGAACCCATCGGCTTGTAAAACATCGGGAGACTATTGTAGAAAATAGTAGTGACTACCTAATTAATTAATAAAACTATTTATTTAAAAATTTATCCGCTCGTGTTTTATTTTCAAATGGGAACGAACTTTAGTAATCATCTAATATATTCCTATATGCAATTTATACTAATAATATATATTGTTTATCTTATACGTTTCATTAAATGACCCGAAATAAATTGTAGTTTAATTTAAAATAATAAAAAGTTATTTGTAATTACAAGTTCCACATTCGTAACACGCCCACATACACATGATGGTATGGGTTATGTTTATATATAGTTAGTATAGTGTGCTACTCCATTTCAAAACTATCTCAGTGTTCTGAGTTACTTCACTTTCTAAATTTATCAAAAAAAGTAAAAGTACATCATTTATTTATTACAGATTTGTGAGAGATTATTATGTATATGGGTCATAATTATATTAAAATTTCCTGGTTAAGGGAACTTTTATGTACGTAAAATTTCATTGATATATAAAACGGTTTACCGATCTTTTAATACCTAACATGAATTAAATTAGAAGTATTCAATTTGAGATGTATTCAGATTTTTATAATATGACACGATTAAATGATACAAACTTAAATACGGAAATTATCAAAGATGAAAAGATACTTTTAAGTTTTGATTCAAAAATTTAAATTTAACAATAACTGATAATACTCGGTTATTTATACCTATTGTAAATAGTAATTAAAAATCGTAAATTAATATATATATATATATAATATATAAAGAAATATAACAATGTGAAATTCATTACATTGATTTCAAATTTCTTAATTACATAGTAATAAATTAAAGAGAAAACGTCTTTATCGTATAAAAAAACTATGTACCAAGTAAATAACATAGGGCATTTGAAGTAGAATCTCCAGTTAAAGTTATTTGATTACCTGTTAAAATTTTACTATAACAAAATATAATAATATAGAAGTTTATTAAAACATTAACAGAATATAATATCTTATTGTTTAATGTAATTTAATTATTTTTGTTCTTTTTTTTGTACTAAATCCTAAGTAGATTTTCTTCAAAAAGATGGAAATCCTTACCACTCCAAAAGGTAAAGGGGGTTTATTTCTAGCTTCATCTTTGTGCGATGGACTCGAAGATACTAATATAAAGTAAGATGTTATTCATAATAAAACTATACGTTTAATATTTATATTCTTACAATGCAAATTGTGTGATAATCGGCCTATGATACAAATTATTTTGTATAATTCATTGTCCTCTACTAATTATCAAGTTGACCTTTTAGAAAGTTTTCATATTTCAAATACATATAATTTGATTAATTGAATATATTTATTACTTTATTTGTTACAGACAAGTAACTACTCTTTTATTGAATAAAGAGGCTAATCCTAATATCTTAATTCCAACATATGGAATCACTCCGTTTCATCTTGTGATCGGCAATGATTCAGAAATATTTGCTCTCGATGTTACAAAATTATTTTTACGCCATGGTGGTGACCCTAATGTTAGGTAACTATCCATAAATTAATTTCTTCATTAATATATTGTATTCGTGAATATTATTTTATTGCCATTACTTTTCACGATTGAAATTATTCAATAATGCCATATCAATGTATCGTCAATATTAAATTGTGTTCACATTTTTAATTATTATAATACAGAAAAGATTGTAATATTTGATAAGTAATAATAGTGAATAATAATAATAATAATAATAATAATAATAA
>JAITYT010001113.1:359677-372129 GCA_025433975.1 Liostenogaster flavolineata
GGTCAGTAGATGGATTAACACCCGTTCATGTAGCAGCTGCTTGGGGTCGAGTAAATGTGTTAGAATTACTTCTAGCAAATGGTGGGAATCCTTTGCAGTTAGACGATGAAGATCGTAGTCCATTTCACTATGCATTTGATGGTAGATATTATAAAGCTATTACAGTTCTTGGAAAATATTGTAGTGACAATATTGAGGAAGACGAAAAACCAAAGTATAACATAGAACTAAGTAAATATTAACTTATATTTATATTAAATTGATGTTTCTCATATTACATCAGTCTACTGTTTAAACATCTTATTTTACAGACAAAATTTTAATTAATACTGGTGAGATATTAGCAGAATATATACCACAAAATATCTTATCAAATACTTGTGATACTTCTGTAAAGAAATTATTATACGATTATAATAATGTTGAAAAAATAAATCCCCATAAAGAAACTAATTACATATCCGAACTGTGCAATAATGATAATACAAATAACGTATTTTCTAGTAATATAAACTTTTCTTATGTTCCTTCTAATATAATAAACTCTACACAATCAAAAATATTAAAAGGAAATGAAGATAATAACAATGTTCAAACAGATTCCACGTCAAATATGAATCTTAATAGATGTTATATTAATGAGAGTATTGAAAGAGAAAAGTTTCTTGTCAATGAAATTATCGGTCATCTTTCTTCGACGCTTAGTAGTGATTCTACCATTAATGAAACATTATTTGGTCAAGCCAAAAATTTTAAAAGACAGATGCCTAAAAAGAGTTCTCCAAAAAATCTTATTAAACCTTTATCAGTTTTACACATTCAGGAACATTCTGAACGTAACTCTACAAATATAAAACAAAAATATTCTACTACCACGAAAATTAGAAAAAATGGCAAACTAAAGAATAATGTTATTAAAAGTACAATTACACCAAATAAGGTTCCACCTATTAAGGAAAACTTAAATTATGAAAGAAAAATTGCTTCCGCGAGGAAGAATACAACAAATTATTTGGACAATTCAATCATAAGTACATCTCCAAATTTTTATACTCCCACAAATGAAAGGAGAAAACAAAATTTGGCGAAGATATCATATGGGAAGAAACATTCTTCGCCAAAATCTTTAAAAAGTGATAAGGAATTTGTATTTACTCCTAAAATGCATAAATATGACAATACATCGCATCTTTCTGATTTAAAAATGAGATCGACACCAAGGAAAAAGCACAAACAAGCATGTAAGACTTCAATATTTACGAAACAATTGTACAGTAATCGCAAAATGAATGAAAATATAATCCAAAAAACTCAAAAAAGAGATAAATGTGATAAACTTTATAAAAATACTATTTCTTCGAGTGATAGTTTTATGTCATCATTATCACCGAAATATACTTATTCCTCTCACTGGACAAATAAAAAACATGCCAATGATTGTTTAGCAATAAAATTAGATGAAGGAAGATACGATGAAGATTTTGAAGGTATTTCATACTCTAATTCTTTAAGTACCGATTCTGATACAACAAATTCATCTAATATTTCCACTGATATAAAAAGTGAAGATAGCAGTAGTCATAACAAGTTGGAGGATAAATTTTCATTTAATAGTGCTAACAATAATAACTATGTAAAGAAGGAATGTGCATATCCTTTGATAACAAAAAAAGAACAAATTTTAGACAAAGTTGGAGAAAACATAGGAAGTAAGAAAATAATTACTCTGTCAGAAATAGAACCAATCCAAATAAGTGACAATAAATTAAATTATATCTCTCAAATAGATGGACTCAAAAACAAAATACAGCACGATGAAAATACAGTCTTGATTCGAAATAAAAATAATTCACCACTAATGCCACTAGAAGAAAATATTTTTAATATTTCGAAAAAATATAATAATGAAAGTCAGTCACTGCATGAAGATGTTGAGGTAGACAATAAAAACTCACTACATTTATTAAAGACAAAATGCTACAACAAAAAATTTACCGATTCGCTGATTAGATTGGATATACAAAATAAATCTTTCTTTAATGCATCAAATAACTGTTTTGATTCTGAGTACTATGAGAAAGATCAAAGTGTATCACGCGATTTAGAAATAAAGGATTTGCAGAAGCTAAGCACGAAAAATATTGGTACTTTTATGACAGAAAAATCTTTATCTTCGTTAAGGTTAGTAATCTTGTTGTTTAAAATCAAATCATGTTCTTTTATAAAATTGAAAATGAATTAATGTACTTTAGATCTTCCTCAACATATGTTACTGTACATGAAGATTATAAATATGAAGATCCAGAAGAAGGGATTATTTTATTTGAACGTCGAATTTGTACCGCTTCATCTAGGTAAATTTTATCTTCTATAATTTTTAAGAAGTATTCAATATATGAGAATCTACTTTGCTGCATTTGGAAGGTAGCGTTTGCATATATACAAGTGCTTTCATTGCAACAAATAATCTATTAAATTTCAAGTGCCCCTTGCTCATTAAGCTACACACTGTCCGTAATATAAAGTAAATAGAGCAATTAATTATTGTTTTAGGGGTTAAATACTTTTGATTATTTGCTTCTATAAATTTGATTTGTTTAATTTTGACTTCATTTTTGATATAAATTTTAACATTTTTCAAAATGATCGTCTCCATACTATCTTGGGCAATTTATAAACAACAACAAATTGACTTAAACCACTTTTAAAACAAATTGCTCCATTTTTTTTTACATTTATCTAATCGAAACTGATATAATTTTAGCTTTTCGGGAGAAAGCAAACTACTTGAATCTAATTTAGAGAGTTCCAATAAAACAAGTAAGTTCACTTAAAATAATGTAAATTTAATGTTTTATTGATAAAATAAATTTTTTATTTTAGACACTTCTAAATTTTCATCAAATTTTCCGTCAGAGTTACTATTAATTGATGATTATACACTAAGGAAAAGATTGACAGAATTAGGTCATGCGCCTGGACCAATTACAAAAACAACAAAATCGGTCTATTTGAAACGTCTTATTAATATAGAAAAAGCAACATATAAAAATTCTCTGTTTAAGAAACATATTCTAAAAACTTCGGAGATAAATTCAAATATAACTGAAATTAAGCCATGGTTAAAATTTGGGGATTGGGTAAATGATTTGAATATTTATAAAACTCTCGAAAAAAATACATTTAAAGAATTTTCATTGCCAGATCCATCTCGTAAATGGCGCGAAGGAACAGCTAAAACATCTTTTAATTATCTCCTACTAGATCCACGTATAACGCAAAATTTATCATATTGTAGTACACATCTTACAGAATCAGAAATCTGGACAAATTTTTTATCTGCGATATTTTATATTGGAAAAGGTAAACGTTCTAGACCTTATTCGCACCTTTATGACGCTTTTAAAGCGTGGGTATCTAAAGAACAAAATCCTTCGAATAAGAAAGTAAAGTATATTCTTGACATATGGAACAAAGGCTACGGTGTTGTGTGCTTACATGTATTTCAAAATACAATTCCTGTAGAAGCTTATACACGAGAAGCAGCTATGATAGAGGCATTAGGTACAGAGGCATTAGAAAATTGCAAAGGTGGTGACTATTACGGTATTACAGCGACATGGAACGTTAAAGATAAGCGTATATTTGGAAGATTTTTATTGTATAGAGCATTACAAATCTTTATTCATGAAGGAGAACGACAACTATTTCCAGAATATCTATAAGATTACTAAAAGCTTGTCTTTTACAGAAAAAATTTATTGTTTGAATCGAGTATATATAACTTGATTGATTATGTATAAATATTTTAATAACGATAATGTTTCTACTAAAGGATGAAATATTTTTATAAAATGTGGTGTTTATAATATATTAAATGTGACCAAAAGAAGAGAACCATATATATTTTTTATACATTTTTATATGCTGAAGAAATAACTTTAGATATTTCTTCATTAAATCGATATTAAAATCTAAAAAGAATATTAAGTACCAATTTTATAAATAAATATTAACATTGATAAATATTAGAATATTCTTTAGTATAGTTTATACTGCTTTAAAAGCTGTACAAAGCTTCGAAAGCTGCAGGCTGTTGTATACTGTAAAAAACGTGTACATAAATGTAAGTAATCATTATATCATTGACTCGCAATAAATATTTTATTTATTTCGTATATACAAATACTTTATAGTTTTAATTTGTTTAAGATACATACAGAAACCGTATTATGATCGAATCACACAGCAAAGTATGAAACACATTACAATTCTTTTTTTCTAATACACATCTTACTACCTAAAAGTTTTAGATGATTATAATAATGAAACTAATCTATAAAATGAAAAGAACACATCAGACTGCCTATAGATAAGGTCTATCTACCTCTGTTATATATCTAAATCTTGTATTTTTACTTTTAGGATACCATCTATGTTTGGTAGTATATGTTAATTTAGCTAATTCATCGACAGCAAATTCACTCCTTTTTCTCCAAAATGCTTCGGTGATTTCTTTTTGGCCAACTTTTAAAACTGTATTTGACATTTCCTGCTTCTCCAAAATAGGTTCGGTGTATTCGTAAGGAACATGTTGCTCTGGGTGCCAACAAATAATCATATTTTTATCCGAAAAAACCACAACTTCTGATGGTAATTCGCTTTTTTTTGAATACTTTATACAGCTGGTACGAAAGAATCGTATTGTATTCACTAGTGCATTCATCTGTATAAAAACATAATCAATTTTGGTAGGGTTAGAATTAAAAATAAAATTATATTAACGTGAGACATTTAAACTACAAACGAAACAAAGTAATCATTAACATACGTTTCTAATTTGAATTTTGAGTAAAAAGTGTGTAACGATCCTTTATTAAGATATAGAATATAAATCGAAGAAATTTAATTGAACAGTTTACTCGTACTATTCGATTAAACGAGACTTTCAGTTTAGGTTAGAAGCAACATTAGAGACCGTGCACACGTATAAAATACAGCGAGGTAGTTCCTAAGGGTACCGTCACAATTGTAAAACGTACCTTAAATACTGTTTTAACATGTCCGAATTTTATTCGCTATATTCCGATCTCCATAGTTAAACGTTCGATGTTACTAACCTAAAGCTTTTACGTTATTTCTATATTTTTTTTAGATGGAATTGGATTAAATTTACGAATTAAATTCGTAAAAGTTAACGAATTACGATAATATCTTTACAAGACGTATCATATGAAATTATATTAAATATCGATCTCAATTGAATATTATGTCTCTTTTGCGACGAGGACAGGTTTGTTTATCATATAAAAACTATATTATTTAAATACTGTTTGAATATTTAATATTTCAGCTTTTTAAAATGTTATATTGTTTATTATAATTATCCTAAGAAACTTTTATGATAATATTCTTAGCAATGGAGTACTTTTACTCGTATTTGGCATATTTATGATGCTAAATGGCAGGATCCATATAAAAGTGCAGAAAGGATCAAACATTATTTATCAGGAACATATAAGCCAATATATCATCCATTAAGTAAGTAATATATATTTTTGAGAGGAAGATAATAGTTATAGACTGTACTTAACACATATAGAAATTGAAATTGAATCGTGTGTCTTTCTGCAGACTATTCTTGCGATCACGTAATTATAATAAATAGTAAAGATATTGCTTTGGCGGGAAATGAATGGCAAAAGCGTGTATATTTTCATCATACTACGTATCATGGTGGTGCTACTTGGACACTAGCTTGGGAAGTTCACGATAAGGATCCTACTATGGTCGTTCATATATTCTTTTTATGGATTAATTATTATTATCCAACTATTATGCTACTATCTTTTTAGTTCTGTTCGATGATATTTGTCGTTATTGTTTGCAGATAATGAAAAGAGCAGTTTATTCATCAATGAAAGGGACTTTGCAAAGGAGGCATTTAATGCAGCTTTTACATGTTTTCCCAGATAACAATGTACCGGAAGAAATGTTGCAAAACGTTACACATCAAATAAAACAACTTAGACAAGTCCCAACTCGACTTGATCATATTTCTCTGGAAGAAGTGGCGCAATTTCCGAGACTTATAGAATATCCTACAAGTTATATTCTAAGATAATTACATGTAAATAAATTAATTCCTATTATAGTATCTTATTATTTAAATATATATGCAATACTTTGTATCGATTATTCATACACACATACAGAATACTTATTGAATCTATTAGAGGAATATTTAAATTGTTTTAGTCGTTTACATAATTTCATAAACATCAAAAATAAATTATCTTAAATAATACTTTTGACTTTTTAAGGAAATTATCGAGCATCATAGGGTTCAGATTGAACGATATATTTGTTTTATCTAAAGCATATCAAATTTTTATATAATTACAGAATAATTCTAAATTTTATATATAAAATAAAAAAGTCCATTTTTGTTTTTGTTATTTTTTAAACAGGCGATATACTAACTATTCTATCAATATCGGAACTGCTAGGGGAATAACAGATATATCTAGATCAATAAACGGGCGTTTGAATTTGTCCATCTCGAAATCGCAATCACGATCATGACTCATACGTATTATATACTATATATTATAGATATTACAATTTGAAGTATCAATAATTTGTAGTAAGGAAACGCAGAATATTAGGCAAACATGGTCGTACCAGTCTGACATTAGATTTCAGTCGCAATTAATTGGTTATTTGGGACCAAAGAAGGGCAACACGACGGTAATAAGTTATCTGGATTTTATGCATTTTTCTTCTTATTGAGAGCAAAAAAGAAAACCGGATTTTACATTGTTAAAAATTATATATTGTAATTTCAAAGATTTAAAGACCTTTTTTTATAGTATTTATTTTTTGACATTTCTTGTTTAAACATTAATTTATATCAGAAATAATACAACATTAGCTTTCTAAAGTACTGCTTTCCGAAACCAAATAGATAAAAATAAGGGTTATTTCTCCGTATGTTATATTGTTGTGTATGTATACTTGGTATAGTCTAGTAACTTAACCGTAAACGACCATTCATACCCTTTTACAATCTTAACTTATATAATGGAATTAGACGTATTACATTATTTAAAACTCCTGGTAGTATTTAAATAATAAACAAATGAACTTTGAAAGTTTTTGGATAATATTTATAGTTTTAAATTGATATCGATAGTCGAATGATAATAAATACCAATTACACAAAATGTCAAAAATACAAATTTTATTTATAATCCCTGAATAGATCTATTTTATCTACTCTTGGATTATTTACAGTGATATCGTGAAATACTTTTAGCGTTTAAATTGTCTTTTACTCGACAATATTAGGATATTTCTCTTATCTAAGTGTATGTTTACAACTTTTTTACAAGCTGATTTTTTATGGTACTTAAAATCACGTGACCTTGCGAACGACCTCTAATTTGGTAACAATCGCATTCGCCACCTGCGATCCTATTTTATCGTTAACCTTAAGTCGTTTCTCGTCGACAAATCTTATTTGTATCGAAATATTCTTAGAAATATTTTTTTAAAAATTCTTACACGATATTGAATTAATACTCATACAGTAATCATTAAAGTAGTTGAGATATGATACGTACTACGACGAATCTACGTAATGATTTGGCACGAAAGATTTTCCGAAATGGTGTACGTACCAACTTCGTGAGGACTGTAATCATCCAGTGTCTTCACAGAAGACATTTACAGAGGTATTTATTCTTTCAAACGCATGTTACTCGTTGTTAAGTTATTGCTCCAATTCATGTGCAATGATCATCAACATTCATGACCACGTTACTCGTTCATGTAGATACTGTAACTATTTATCGATATTGTATAACGATATTTATCATATTTCAACAATCTTTTTACAAAAAGGATTTAATCTTTTCTTTCTTACACTTCATTACGTCTTCATAAATCTTTCTTGATTTTTGTGTCTACAATAGACCAGTTGTTCCTACTTAAGTATATTATGTAATTATTAATATATACAAAGTATTATAATTAATGATGTTTTATCTTTCCGTGTAAATATATAGAATCAGTAATGTCGAAATTGAGTTTAATTAGTTACGAAACTGTGAGACGTTAAAATTATAGGTGGATTAGATATAAGTAAACGATATCATGTAATTCTTAACATTTTTTAGAGTAAAACACTGCTTTCTTGCTTGGTGTTCAGGATTCAGGTTCACGATACTATACGTTTAACGGTGACACCATGGCTGCAGCAATTAAGGTTTTATGCAGACTTACCCGAACATTTCAAGGTACCACTTCCCGCATTGTCTCCCACTATGGACACAGGTACAATTATCAGCTGGCAGAAAAAGGAAGGTAAGTTTATAAGATAATAAATATAAAAGTTGTACATCAGTATAAGAAGGAAAAAGAATTTTACAATATGTAAAAGTCAATTATATTATGATACGTATCAAGGGATATTAAATTTTTACATTTTTAAAAAATATAAATAATTTAATGCTTTATGAAAGTATTTTTTGAATAACTTAAAATTATTATTTCAAATAACAGTATTTATGAATATATCAATAGAATAATTTAATTGTATTTGTGACTATATATTTTATAGATTTAATACATTAAGAATCATACTAATGTTTGTACAAATTAGTATGGTATTTAATGCGTTAAAAAAATGTGCGAAGAATAATTACAATTTTAAGACCTGTATGAAAAATGCTGTGTGTTAATGCTAGTGTGCTTGTGTTTTAACAGGTGACAAATTAAATGAGGGTGATTTATTAGCGGAAATTGAAACTGACAAAGCAACGATGGGTTTTGAAACACCTGAGGAAGGTTATCTAGCCAAAATTCTTGTACCCGCTGGAACTAAGGACATTCCTATTGGAAAACTTGTTTGCATTATTGTCTCAGACGAAAATAGCATAGCTGCTTTTAAAGATTTCAAAGACGATGAAGCAGCAGCTCCTTCGTCTCCTCCAGTTACATCTACACCATTTGCACCTTCCCCGACACCTACCACTCCATCTGCACCTGTAGTTTCAAAGGAACCGCCAAAAGTATCAGTACCTGTAGGAGAAAGGATATATGCAAGTCCATTAGCTAAAAGATTAGCATTGGAAAAAGGAATTAGTTTACAGGTAATTAAAAATGATAAAAGATACGTTATTTCTTGTACATTTTTTAACTTAATTCTGTTCAATATGTAAGAATTATATAAAATAAATGTATCTATTAATGCATATCTCGAATAAATTGAAATATAATATTTATAGTTTTAACAATTGTAGTATTTAATAAAATTTATATGAATTTTTTCTAATTTAAATATTTGTTTCTTAAAAAGGGTTTGCAGGGTACGGGTTTATACGATTCTATAACATCAAAAGATCTAGAAGGAGTACGTGCTGTACAACCATCGGTGAGGGAGGTACCATCGGCATTCGTTGGCTCACCTGGTGTAGACATTCCTGTAACCAACATACGAGCAATTATAGCAAAACGACTATTGGAAAGTAAACAAAGTATCCCACATTATTACCTTTCAATAGACATTAAAATGGATGATGCATTAACAATGCGGGAACAATTTAATAAAATGTTAGAGAAAGAAAAAATAAAATTGAGTGTAAATGACATTATTATTAAAGGAATGGCAATGGCCTGTAAAAAAGTACCTGAGGGTAATAGTGCTTGGATGGGAAATGTTATTAGACAGTAAGTGTATTTCGAAAAATTTGACGATTTTTCATTTATGGAAGAATTAATGCAATTATTTTATGATACTTCATTTACTTTCAGATACAACAACGTAGACGTAAGTGTAGCTGTAAGTACAGAAAATGGCTTAATCACACCAATAGTATTTGCAGCTGATACGAAAGGTATCGTTCAAATTAGCAAAGATGTAAAAGCATTGGCAGCTAAAGCAAGAGCAGGAAAGTTACAGCCACAAGAGTTTCAAGGTGGCACGATCACAGTTTCGAACTTAGGAATGTTTGGAATCAACAATTTCTCTGCCATTATAAATCCTCCTCAATCTATTATCCTTGCAGTTGGAACAACTGAAGCAAGACTTATACCTGCCAAAAATGAAAAAGGGTAAACTTTTTTAATCGTTATATTATTTATAATCTACTGATTTATTTATAATAAATGTCAAGATTATGAATAAGTATATTTTCCAGTTTTACAACCGCTCAATATATGTCTGTAACTGCCAGTTGCGATCATCGCACAGTAGATGGTGCAGTAGGTGCACAGTGGTTAGCTGCCTTTAAAGATTACATGGAAAATCCAACAACAATGTTATTATAGTAAGTTATATCATTGATAATTGGACCATGGGATAGTTCAAACATCACGAAGCATCCTGATCCTAGAAGCCAAGGTGATGTGTGCCAAACATACTTTTATTTTTTTTCATTTACTGTTTTTATAAAGTACTTTGTATTTTTCATAGACTGAATATTTTCTAAGAGTTTTAATTGATATTTATAAATGGAATCTTTTTACAGAAGTAAAAATTTATTTCAAAAAATAAAATAATACGCAAAAAGTGAGATATTTGTGGTGGTATGCCACTTTTTAAAATTAACATATCACCAAGGCTTTTTCTAAAATGCAAATAACATAGTCGACAATTACTTCTTTAATATAAAATGAATCTAAAATATATATTTTTTTCAATACAATCAGGCGAGTATAATTTTAGTTCAGAAAATAAAAGGGAAAGAACGAAATTATATAAAAATTAATGTAATTTATAAGCTCTTAAATATAATAATTCATTGTACAAAATATTCTTCAGGCAACTATATTTAGTAGCCCATTGTACATATTTATTCTATGTAAAATGTTATAATTGTATTCAATAAAGAAGTACCACCACATAGAACAAAAATTTACATAGGTATTATTAAATATTAATATATATCTATGTTTCATTTAATAAATTATATCTTACGTAAATTTAATTGTTGGTTTATACCTTAACAGATTTACAACCGGCAGTTGATGGGCGAGTCGCTTGACTGAACGCCTCAGTTATAACCATTTGTTGTCTAAAGTAATTCAAAAGAATAAATTTTATAAAGAAGGTAGAACTACGTTCTTTGGCTTGAATGTATTAAAGTCCGATTACCCTGTTTATTGCTTCAGACAACAGTAATCGTTTACATGTGTATTCGTGTTAGAGGACGAAGGCGATCAAAAAAATGCAAATATCGAGCAAGTTTTTCAAAACAAAATTTTTACGAGATGTTTACGTCATAAAAAATTATGAACTGCATATTTTTAATTGTTCTAATAAATCTAGGTAACAGGTCTTTAAATAAAATTTTAGGCTAAAAAATTTCAAGTAAAAAATTTCCTTTGTTTAATTTCTAATCATTATATTAATAAATATCTATCTATGCGTGTGTATTATTATCCGCATAATATATCTACGCTTTTTACTTTTTTCTCATTTGTTTATTAAGAATTTTTAATTTCCTAACTTTTTTGAGTAATTAGTTTATTGTTATAAGTTATAGTTGATAATATCACATTTTGTACTGTCATACGACAAAATCACTCTTTGTCCAGTTTCTAGTGTTCCAAAACGCAACGGAGAAACACTGAATTCTCGTTTCATCGAATATTAAAGTATTTAATATTATTATATATAACAATTTTAATTTTTAAACTAATGTTTAAATTCAAGGTGTACCATAAATCACATATTATCGAAAAATCTCTAATTTTTAATTTCATTTTTTTGGTTAGTGTGGTGGTAGAATTTATTACACGCAATGATGAAAATCGGCATTGACATTTGACGATGGATCATAACAGTCTTAACAAAGTGTACTGAATAAATGAGTAAAATTATAATATGCTATAAACGTTGAACGTTGTGCCAAACGTATTATACTTTGACAAAAAGAATGAGCGGAGTAAAACTTGACGTGCAATGGTCACCCGTTCATTCAAACAAGTTTATAACTTGGGGCACCGAAATATGTCTTTATGAGGTTGCACACGTAAAAGATGGAATTAGACAGCTGTGTAAGCACGGTATTAGGAGTAGATTAAAGATCGTATAAATATTTATTAGTTATTTTAAACCGATGACAATTAACGATGAGTTAATGAATCGGTAAATATTAATTATGAAAATAGTGTTCTATTTGAATTTATCATGCAGGTATCAAACTTTCCGATTCAACCGTTGCTCAGTTACTTGCTACGAATACAAATCATCACTATGTCAAATGTATCGATATATATCCTCAACCGGAACCAGATATTTTATTGGCAGTTGGACAAGCAAATGGAAAAGTAATTTTGACTACATTTGGTCCAACAGTTTTTGATTCCTATGGTCATACTGGCAAAGAACTTGGTATAGAAGATACATTTATGTTTTATGTGTTTCTATGTATATATATATATAT
>JAITYT010001113.1:411347-430529 GCA_025433975.1 Liostenogaster flavolineata
AGGATAGAAGAAGAAAAGCAGAGGAGAGACAGCCACCTTAACCCCCACAGTCAAATGTACCGTAAGAAAACGTTCTACCTCGAAATCTTATCGTCGTTTTCCCCGTCCAGCACGTCGTACCTCTTGCGCGCGCAGCCAGCATCCTCGATCGAATTATCGGCCCGGAAGAAGGGATTCCTCTTCCTTTTCTCTCTTCCTCCCGACTCCTCTTCAGTCATCCGTCCAACCACCTTCCCTTTCCACCGTGCTCGGCCACTCTTTCCCTTCTCGAGGCCTTCGAATTCGAATTGTCAGCCTCGAGACGATTCACCTCCCCTGATCTCGTCGTTGGCTGGTGGTGATCGCGCCGGTGGTCGCGGCGTAAAGGTGGAAGCGAGTATCCCTTTAATCGGCTTCCACCTCAACGCTCGCACTTGATTCGATTCTCCCGCTTTTTTGGTCGTTCGTCTTGCTCGATTCGAGCGATAACGTGTCCTCGTACTTGTTCTCGCGACGCCATGACAGTCCCAGCCATGAAGTAGTACGAGTCCGTGGCTCATCGATAGTCTAATCGTTCTGTTATATCGACAGGACCGTGCGACACACCGACACTCGAGTCGATAGAACCATGGAACCTTCCGAACTCCGCTCGGCCATCCAAACTTTCGTATGAAAGACCCGGTGTCGTTTTAATAAAGGTCACTCGATCGTCGAACGTACTGCCGCGTAGAGTCTCCCTTCGACGACCTACCTTCCGCGGAAATAGGCAAAACAAAAATGTTACAGCAAAATTCACTCGATCTCCACCAAAATATTATTATTGATTTAATTTAATTTAATTTGGATCAAGGATTACATTAAATTAATAATAATATTTTGATGGAGATCAAGTGTAGTAAAAAAAGAAAGAAAAAGAAAAAGAGAGACTCGAACCCGGATCTGCAGCGTACGTGTCACCGTCCCTCGCCTGTGAGGCTCTGGCATCCGTAATTTTCTAATTTAGTTTTTTTCGTAAACTAAGGCCCGTCGCAACTTTTTCGCTTGCCGACGTATACAGGAGGATACCCCCTACAATATATGTAAAAATTAAAAAAATCCATTATTACCAGGGTCGAGACTCCCCTTGTAAGACGCGAATCGGTTCTCGCACACGAGTCAACCGGGTCGATTCACTCGCGCTCTCGTGAATTTGTGATTTACGGGGAGAACGTAATTATTTGAGCAGTCTGCCGTCGAACGGCGGTTAGAGCAAGTATCGGAATGACAGAAAAGTAATTTTCAAGTTTTTTAGCGCGGAATAAAACTTCACTTTTTATACATAGAATGAACTTTAATCGTTTATTGATTTTTCGTTTCGTTCGATGACCGTTTGTCGTCTTCCTGGGAATTTTATGATTCCGCGTTCATAGAACTTCTGGTTGTTATCGGCAAAAATGGAATTGGCGAAAGTTTTATCATTCGAGGAGTTTCGCAAACCTTGAAAGTAGGAACCTTGAAAGGCTTCTTGGAAGTAGATCAAAGTACACGATATCTTTATGATACCATATACGAATTGACAGTATGATTTCTTTTCGAGATTCAGGTTTGTGCCTGAAGATCGTTCGGGCAATCGCGTGGATGAACATGGCGACAATAAAGTGCGCGTTACCGCGTAATTACTCGTGGGATCGAATCATTTCATGGAAATTTTAAAAGGGACGATTTTATCGTAGACAACGCGTACGGCGCACGTATGCAATCCTCCGTATAATTCGAGATATTTTTCATAGGTATGCGAGTACGCGTTATTTCCGAATCGAGCAAAGCGACAAATTTTATTGGTATTTTTTCCGTCGCGTTGTTTACGCGACACAAACCCGCATCCATGCGATTACATCGCTCTTCGTAGCCACTCGTTTTGCAAGCCTTTACAAAATACTTAGAGGTTTTTTTTTTTATGAACGACGCAAACACGACGCAAACACGACGCAAACACGACGCGTCCCATCGCATTTTCGACGACGATAGACACCACTGGTACATGAAAAACGTAACACCACGTTTTCCATCTTATCTCTGCCCCTCGTGCGTCATTGAAATTTCCACGTACAGTCGTGCAATGCGCCCGAATACGACGTCCGCTATTTCTACGAGAAAAAGTGCTACCACGATCGTTGCGCGCCTCGCTTCTGTACGTACTCGTGGAAACCGTGGGCGGAACCCTGCTCCAAACGGCACCTTGATGGCGGAACAAGCATCGAAGTTTCAAACTAGCATTTATACGAACGTATCCTAGACTTCGCATTGGAGAGGAACGCTGTGTCCCAATGGCGTTTAGCGATATTCCGGGGAACGACGCGCGCTACACGATGAATTCCGATGGTCTTAATCTCTAACCGCGTGAGTTACCGACTCAGCGCCGCGTGACACGAAACACGCTACGGAGTTAACAATAAGAGAACCGTTTCTGCGACGTGTCAACGGATAAGGAGGATAGCTGGAGCAATAGCAGCGGATACGCACCGTCGCCAAAGTAAGATACTATATTTCAGTCCGCGTTCCCTCCTTCCTTCCTGATTATTTTTCCGATATCCCTGTTCCGCGAAGATCGACCAAAGTGGCCAGACCGGTGGTTCCGTTAATCCAATTTCTCGAATTAATTAACTAGCCTGGGCAGAGGGTTGGACTGAGAAAAACAGAGAGACGACGGAGAGGGAGCGAGCGAGAAGAGGTTATCCGCGATAGAGAAGGGAAGGGTTCGTTCTCTACTTGGACAACTAACTTCGTTTCGAAAACGGCCATGTCACTTGGCGGTCGTGCGTACACCTCGTTTACCTTGCATAGATACCGCGTTTCACTCGCCCATACCAAGGATGTTCCGCTAGGTAAGCAACCGCGAGTCCGTGACTACGGGAATCTTCGATGTGGGAGTGAAGCCTTGGCTCTCGGGCATCCTTGGTGTGCGTGCGAATGTTGCCCTTTACGTGGACGCGTACAGAACGCGTACCGGCATTTAATAAAGTGGAGCCTGGCGTTGCTGGCCCGCCTCCTGTGCCTCTTCCTGTGCCTCCTCCATCACCAACGCCACCAACGACACCACCACCGATGAAAGCCTTAACCATGAGGTGGATCCAAAGTTCGCCGCTCTAGCTATACTCCAGCACCTTGCACTCCCTACCTACCTACCTACCTATCCGTCTACCCAGCAGTCGACCAGCCAACCGACCGACCATTTGTAACTTGTTTCGCGAGAAAGGCGCTCTCCCCTCTGTCCCGTTTCTCCGAGTCTCGGCCGAGCCGCTCGACGGCGGCATTGTGGTGCCGCGTTACATCGAATTTTATCCTATAGGACTGCAATTTCGTAAGTTGAAGGAGAGAAACGGAGATTAGAATTACCCCTGAATGCGGATAACTTCGGACCTGGTCGGGTACGAGCGCGAGGACACTTTCGGCGAGAAAGTTCGCTCGTATATTATCGCGAGCGACCGCGGTGTAATTGATTTTGCGCAATCGCGTTAAACCGAAAGTAGATTTTCAGCTAGCTGGCTGGCTGGCTGGCTGGTTGGTTGCTTGGTTGGTTGGCTGGTAGAACGGGGTACGGTGCGCGTGTTCGAACGGAGACACGGAAGGCCACCTGCCGAGGACAACGTATTATCTACCAACAATGGCGATTCCATCGACACTTTGGGAAATGGAACGTTAATATCGCCATGTCCTTCTCGTCTTTCTCGATCGCTATCCACGAATGAAGGAACTAGCGGCTCGTTCTTCGACGGTGTATTGTAATACATCTCGAAAGATGCGTCGTACATCTAATATGTCGATATAGATATTTACAAAAACCAATTATCCATCCTCCTTCTTGCAGTTCGTGCGATATGTTATTTTACACGTAATCGTACTCACTCGATCCTTTAGCCTTCCATTTATCGGATCCCGAATGTCTCTCGAGAAAGTGCCGACGTTTTTTTATTATTATTATTACTCTTCGTTCTTTCCTTGGGCACGTTTATCATATATCAAGAAAATATCGCGTTCGAAAGAATTAGATTCACCACACGAATCGACGATCTCGTTTTACGCATCGAATCGCGATTCGCAAATATCATCTCCTTTCATTCGATACCAGACTGTTTGGTCTGTTCGTCGCACACCGAGCTACATGGAAATCGTATAACACGATTTCGATTGGAATTCCGTACATAAAGTATCCGCGAGAGAGAAAAAGAGATAGGAGGTAGATAACATCGTGGCTGGCAAGCTTTTTGATATTTTAACGTAGCCGCATTTTATCGTCGCGTTACCACGACGGCTTTTTACAAAAGTAATTTATTATCGCTCGCATTAAGTCAAAGCGATATAACAGCATTTTAACGTGGCTTAATATTTAAATTTTGCAGACGCGCACGAGCGCGCACCTTTTTAGCTAGAACAGCACCATAAATTTTCGATCGACGAACTTGTTGGTTCTCGCGAAGCTATTTCGCTTTGGCGTTATATACGAGGGCACACCTACGTAAACTCTACTTATAGGATGCCGTGCATCGATACGACGGAAGGCTATGAAATGCGACTTAAAACGGATCCCCGCGCTATGCATGTTATAACGGATCGCTCGATCCTTCCAACATTTTCCTTCACTTTCGATATTACCACGAGTCTCGCGCGTAAATATATTCGCGGTTAATCTCGATCGAAATTTCCACGCGTTCTTCTCGAGATGGTTCTTCGGGCTAGTGGAGCGGAAAAATCGTATCACGACGTAACCGCGACGTCAAAGATGCAAGAAGTTTCTCGCGAACTGCGCGAGCTAGCATATCGAATCCAAGCGGATTTTCTTTTCGTGTCTGCGCTTACAACGGTGCAACATTTTCCTGGCGATGTCTGGAATTCGAACGATTTAAGCTTTAACAGTCGAAGCTTCCCTCGATAAAAACTTTCGGTTATATTGCCAGAAATTTACTTCATTCCTCGATTACTGTATATTCAGAAAAAAAAGAATTAATTACTCGCGCAATATTTGCGGATTCTTCCTTCGTTTCCTCTTGCGTTAGCAGAAAACGCACATTTAACGATTTTATGTTAACCATAATGTTGTTCGCCATAAATTTACCGATCGACCGTTCCGCGCTTAAACTTCTCAAAGACATTTTATAATTGCGAAACACAGGAAATGGTTGGATTTACGAGGCACCACCAGGCGTATCTTAAAAAGTAAATTTTCTTTCCTCTCAGCCACTCCGTATACGCAGGTGTCTCTCAGGACGATCGTTGGTATCCATATTTGGTAAAGGCGGTGATGCGGCCTCCTTTCGCGATCGATCGCGTATATTTTACCCTACTAAGAAAAGTTTTCTACGGTCGTTCGGTTCCATTTTCGGCTCTTGCCTCAAACTTTGCCCTCATACGTATTATACTTACGAATGCCTAGTGTACCAGACCTCCCTCCTCGTACCTCACGAACTCGTCCTTCGATCGTTGCAGCGACATTTCCTTTCATCCTCCCTTTTTTATCCTTCTCGAATAGCAAGTTCTGGTCGCGAAGTCGAGTTAAGATCAACAAAGCTAGGCCGAATGTTTAATTTGCAACTGAGAAACGAGAAGTAATTTTAGGTTTTGTCTTGCCATTTCCTTTCGCCTTCTCCTGCTTCCCGCTTCTCTTATACTCTTCCTTCCGTCTGTCCTTTTCTTAAGATTCGAGCTGTCCTAATTTAAATTAGCGAAGCGAGTCTTTGTCTCGAATTAAAGTAGGATTGTTCTCGTCGTCCGTAGCCGCTGATGCAACTGAGAAGAGTCTACGATGTAATTTACATTAAATGTATCCGTTGGTAGTCGTTCTCCACTCTCTTATTCATCTCCTTCTTCATCAATGTTACGCTCTCTGCGAAAACACTGCATCGGACACCGAATATACTCGCGTTAATCCTTTCATCCTTGTTAAATAGAAACACGGTCTTGACAAGTTTCTCATTGTAAAATATGAACTTGTGTACGAACTCTATCGAATACGACAAAGGGTTGCCGGTACGACCGGCTAGGCCGAAAGAACACCTATAACAAAGTAAGACGAGTAAATAATGGAAGACGAAAGGAAGAAAGGAACGAGATAAAATAATATAAAAATAAGTAAAGTCTGAGTAAAATAAATAAAAAACTTATTAAAATAGAAACGCGTGCGCGTTGATATAAATTAAATATATATTTAAATTCCAGACGCGTACGTCAAGTAACCTAGATATTCGATCTTTGCATCTTATCTTTTACAGACTTACCTACGTACAGCTCTAGAGAGAGCAATACTGTAAAACGATAGGTTTCTTTACGTCACTACGAAGCTTCTGGTTATCAAAGATTCTCGTTTCTACTCCTACGCGAGCACCCGTGGCTCTGTTCAAGCTTCCTCCAAGGGTTCGGTCGTTTTTGTCGGATTTCGCTATTACAGATAAAAATTGCCAGTCATCCATCGACGTTCATTCCGTCGACAAGACGATGTCCGGTATCCGGAGATTCCTTCGATCAAGGAGAGCCCAAACGACCGACTCAATAATGAATCGACGAATCAAGGTATTCTTCGTGGCAACTTCAATTTCTCCATGCGTGCCTGAAAAAAGAAAACATATATGAAAATTAGCGTACTTAAATAATTTCACGCGGAACGATACGCGATCGTGTAGTGGTAAAACGAAGATACGATGGTGAGATTGGATGACATAATTCTACGAGGAAGGAGAGCCGACGTATTCTCTCGTTGTTTACGTTTAAAAGCGTACGGAGATGCCGAACGAATAAAACGACACGAATGCTCGTTGTACCCCGTGTTTCCTTTATTTTAGTCGAGAAACATTCGCTCTCACGACTTCACGCCCTGCCCAGAAAAACGGAAATACGAAACATGTATTATCAGCTCGAAAACCAATATCTCGATATCTCCGCGCGTTTCCCGTCGTTGAGTTGTACTGCATCGTGCGACGCCACGAACACGGCGGTGGGATTCGATCGTGACCGTCGTAAAAACCGATAACGTTCTTGGCCTCGGTCTTCCTCCTCGCTTTTCCATCGCTTTCGCGTATTTTACAGGCTAGCGTCAAACCTACAAAACGAACGTTTCCCCGCCTCCATACGTTGACGTGTTTTTCGAAAGTAGGTCTACTTATTCGCGTCTTCGGTCTCCACTTGCAAAAAGATAGCTCCTATCCCCTAACTCACCTTTTCTCTCTTCGATCTAGTCGTTAACGCGTCGATAAAATAATCGCGCAGATTCCGTTTGTATCGATCGAACGACGGCTGATCGCCGACGAAAGAACTTCCAGCAGAGTCATTACTCTTGATTAAATCGTTGCATCGTCGTAAAAGCCGATAACGTTCTTGGTCTTGGCCTTCTTCCTCGCTTCCCTATCGCTTTCGGCGTATTTTCTACGTTAGCGTCGAACCTACAAAACGAATATTTTCTCGCCTCCATACGTTGACGTGTTTTTCGAAAATAGGCCTACTTATTGGCGTCTTCGGTATCCGCTTGCAAAAAGATAGCTCCTATCCCCTAACTCACCTCTTCTCTCTTCGATCTAGTCGTTAACGCGTCGATAGAATAATCGCGCAAATTCCGTTTGCATCGACGAAAGAACTTCCAGCAGAGTCACCAATTCTTGATTAAATCGTTGTATCGTCGGTGACCAATAGCTTTAAACGGCACGAGCGCCATTAGGAGTCGCTGCTTTTTTCGTAATTCGATCTCCGTGGTGTCGTGACGCTTGGTACGTGACAGTCGAAGAGTGAAGTAGCACGAACGATGTCGAAAATGGCGAACGGTGCGATATGATAAAAGCGATATTATCTCGAAATTTCCTTTGGCGTGCACTTTATGTCGTTCCGTCTCGATTTACCAGCGTTATGTAACTATAGAAGAAAAAACTGAATCCGCGTGAGGGTAACTTCGTGCCGCTTACGTCATCGAAGGGTTAAAAATAGCTGTACTTCGAATACGTTTTCGAAAATTTGAAATTGAAATTTAAACGAGCCGACGAATCCTCGAGGAGAAGGATCGCAACGACGAGTCAGAAACGAGGTATCGAAAGGTTTGCAAAGACGTTTCGTCTAATATGCACCGTGTTCTTATCCTCGAAATATCGTCGTTCAAGTTACCACCATCCAACAACGAATCGTCGTGCTCTTTTATATCGTCTCTCGACCGATGGCGTGTTGGCAGGTGCGACAAGGATAGCGAATTTGAAAATTCGACGGATTAACTCAACGTCGCCTCTTCCCTTTGAAAAGGAATAGAAATCGGCCATTTTGAGTACGTTCCTTTTTCGAGACGATCGAGTGGACGATGCTACCTGAAATATCGAGGAAAAGACGCGTCCAGGTGTTGCTTCACCGGAATACCGACGATTGGGTAAGTGACAAATTTTCATCTCGTAGATCCGTCGCGATACCTATGAAATATCTGTAAGTGTGCGAGGGGCGAGGAAGGGGGATAGAATCGAAGTACTCGTACGCTAGGAACAGTGCATCGCATAGCCTCGCCTCTCCTCGCCCTCGTATTTATTTACGAGCACCCGTGCAAACATTAATAAAACGTTGGCTCGCCGGTATTGGACCCGGCGCTTGTAGTTTCGCTACTTCGACATGTTTTATATAACCCCGTACATAGACACGTTAGCGTTGAGTCTTTAGGATCCTACCAACGGAGACTATTTCGCCATTCTGTTCCACCCACCACTTATCTGCCTATCTACTACGTACTACCTACCTACCTACCTACCTAGCACTGTCCCATGGTACCCTATCCTACCCTATTCGCGTTTCCTCGTGTCCGCATTCGCGCTACGGTCGAGATTATCACAGAACTTTGGAAACGTCTCTAACTCTCTTCGAATAAATAACAGGAGAAATCCTCGACATGTTTTTTATATAAATCTGTACAATAGACACGTTAGCGTCGAATTTATCTATTTACCTATCTACTAACTAACCGCTTAGTACTTGGAGACTATTTCACCATTTTATTCGACTCACCATCTATCTAGCATCGTTTCATGCCATCCTGTTCTGCCCTTTCGCTATTCTGGCCTACCCTATTCGCGTTTCCTCGCGTCCGTGTACGTGCTACGGCCGAGATTACCGCGGAACTTCGGGAACGTCTCCAACTCTCTTGAAATAAATATCAGGAGAAATCCTCGACAGGTTTTATATAACCCCGTACATAGGCACGTTAGACTCGAATCCTTTGGATCGTACCAACGGAGAGTATTCCGGGATTTCGTTCAACCCACCATCTACCTAGTACCTACTACCTACCTTCCTACTTTCCTGCCTAGCTACCTAGCATTGTCACACGCCACCCTATCCTATTCTTTCGCCATTGTGGCCTACTCTATTCCCGTTCCCTCGCGTCCGTGTACACGCTATGGCCGGGATTACCGCAGAACTTCGGGAACGTCTCCAACTCTCCTCGAATAAATAACAGGAGAAATCCTCGCGACTCTTGACCCGAAACTCCGTATCCCGGTCGGACGAACGCCAAGAGCCGGGAAGGAAGAAAAGGAGGTGGTCGAAGTGGTGTCAAGCGGCCTGACGTTGTTGGACCGGCCAGGAGGAGGCCGAGGAGAAGAGACGCTACGTTCGGTTCGTAGGGGAGTAGAGGAGCAAGAGTGGCAAGCTCCTAGCAACGGAGGATGAAAATGGTTGAAAGGGACTAGAGCAAGCTGCGAATGGAAAAGAACGAAGAGAAGGACGAAGGATAAAACGAAACGACATTATTGAAGAACTACGATGTGAACTGGACGGATGGAGAGACTGAAAGAGAGAGAGAAGATCGACGCCAAGAGAGCCGCATCTAGGAAAGGAGAAGGCAGAAAAAGAGGAGAGGAATAATGCGAGGAAGCACTTGCCACTGAGTCGACAAGATTGCATTTGACGACTTTCTTTGACGCGATCGTCTGGGCGCACCAGTGAGATTTACTCTGCGGTCGCGCAACCGCTTTTGTCGTCCGTTTGTCGTCGTCGTCGTCGCCGCCGCCGCCGTGGTAGTACATTTCTCGCTCAAATAATTTTAAAAGCGTAGCAGCGAACGTGTGCTATCATAATTATCAGGCGCGATTAAAAGGCAGGAAAATATTTGAAATATTGCGTGGGACAAGCGTCGAGCTTCCTGTCCGTAGGTGTAGAAGGCGCGATCCCTCACGATGGAGCCTCGATCTTCCCCAAAGATAAAATGGCCGACGTGGACGACGCGAAAATGGACGTAAAAATCCGGCAATAATCTTCCAGTGTAATAGACCCTTTCTTTCTTCTCCCCACTTACCATCCGACTACTTAACCATAGATTTATAAACATGCACGGAAAAGAACGTATTATATCGATGATTTTTGTTTTATAGAATACAAGGAGCGATAAAACAGTTTACGGTTAACAGTCGGAAAGTTGTTTATTAATCATTAATTTCCTGAAATGAAAACGATCGCTTTAAAAGTTACAAGTGTTGGATTTGCACGGTCTGTCAGACGAATGTTTATGAATCTAAGATTAACATCTGTCTAGCCGGTCATCTTGGCCTCTTCTCTCGTCACCGATAGGAATTTATACGCTGCTAACGCGTAGAACCTCTCAGGATTTTCGCCGATCCTTATCGAGAAAGGACGATTTCATATTTCGATAGCGCGGCGTGCGTTCTCGAACAACGCCTAACGAATTCGACGTGCATTCGTTAAGGTCACGTCGCGAAATATTTCTCAGTACGTGGAGTTTGATCTCTTTCTCGTTGTACGTACGTTTTATCGGTGTGTTTCACGCGTTTCCCCAGCTCTCGCGTACTCCTCGACAGGATCGAAGCCGAGATTAAATTTCAATCTCGAAAGTCGGACAATCGCCGTTGAATCGGAATGCTATTTACCTACATTCGATTCTCGGCGTTCGTGGAAGGTGCGGCGGGTAAAGGGGCTGGGAAATCGGTCGATCGAAAGGAACGAAGTACCCTTTGCTACGGTTTTATCGTTAATGTACCACGAGGGAGGAGGGTCTTTCCTGTTCTCTTCTCGATGCCATCCGCGTCCGCGCGCTGATTGCCTGACCGCGAAAGAACCGAATTTCGCGATTCTCGAATTTCCTTTCCTCGCCTCGACTCCACGGAAGATTTTCGACGACTGGCGAAAGCTGTTCGATATTTAACACGTTCGTACGGACTGCTTCTAAGCTCCATTTACCGTAAGTCCAGCCTAGAGCCTAATGTAAACGAATATTTGCGCTTCTCGTCGTGTCCGAAGACACAGAGGGAGGTAGTTTCCGTCTCTATCGCGGAAACCATCTTGGAAACGTTGTTACGCGATAGCTCGGAGCGAACGTGCCCTCTGCCAGCGCAAACAAGATCCTCCGAACTCGTCCGCGATTCGCACGGATGCCGGACGAGGCCGTTTCCTCGATCGCGAACTATGAACGATCGCTACTCGAGGATTTCGCGAGTTTCCAACCTTCCGTGAAACTTTCCTTCGCGTATAACGCTACTTCCCTTTGTCGAGATGCTTACGAAAAGAAATTCGCTCGGAGCGTTGTTCGTTGCGTTCTTTGCATCTCGATGAGTTGGCGATTGTTAAACTTTGGTGGAGATATCGCGTTACTCGTCGGTTCGTCTTCGCGGTGTCCGGATCGAACGAGAACGTTCGACGATCTCTTCTAACTTCTTTGAACTCTTTTAAAGGTCTCGTCGAAGTAAGTCGCTGGGTCATCGTCGCAGGGCCGACGATTTCACGGCGCTGCCGCTCGATAGCGCGAGGCAACCACGCAAGAAGCTCGCCTGTTTGGCCGATTTTCACGCCGAGGACTACCGAACCAATGAAACTTCGTCGTACTCCAAGTCGAGCGAGGACGAAATGCTCGCCACGACACGTACAACGGGCCAACAGCAGAGATATATCGCCACTCGAGCGAACTTTGAATACGAATTTCTGCAAGACGTGCAAAGAGCTTTTTGCTCGTAACTCCGCGGGTGACTCGAGACAAGGATCGAAAGAATCGGAAGGGAGTATGGCGTATACGCGCGTCTCTTCGCCTGGCGTTCCGCACAATGCCGAATTCTCCCGATGCCCATGAAAGGGAAGAAAGCAACTCGTGCAAGACGCTTAACGCATTTCAAAGGAAGTTCGGGAATTTTGCCACTTTTTTAGCCAACTCCGACGGTCTTCGAATCTGCGAAATTCGTAACGACGTTCTCTAAGTACGACGTATCGTATAAGTCCTGTAATTATAGGCAGGTCGTTCGAACCTTCGAACTAGGAGAAACGTCACGTCGTTGAATCGTTTCGTACCACGAACAGATTACTTCTTTTTCATCAGAGATTGCGCTAGGACGACGAAATACGACGTCACTTTTAGAATCGAACGTTCCAAAGTTTCTCGTGAAACGTTGAATTTCCCTCGATCGCGCGGAAATCACGTCGCTGATCGACTCAACGGAAAACGATTATGTTAGGTACGTGGCTCTCGACTTACCTTTTTCGCTCGCCATCCAATCCGACGCCTTCGGTTTCTTTTGGTTAATTTCGATGGAAATCGTGGGTTCCCGGTGGGTGCGCCAATCGCACTTCACGCGCGAGAAGTGACAAAAAAAACACACGCGTCTACTCGTACGCAAAGTTTCTCGCGAATGAAATTAAATTCCCGTATGCGCCTCGGAAGAGTAAAACGTCCGATTTTACGGCGTCCGCATTTACGGCGATTTTGTACAATTTTAATATAAGAAGGAACTTAGGCAAGAACATTCGCGCGTAATAACGTCGATCGTCCGAGAAAGGAAACGCGTATCTTTACGGGTCGGTTCCAACGTCTCGCAACGTATTATTTTTGGTAAAAGAATCCGGAAATTACGTCGATGAAAGTAAATTTCCAAGGAATAATAAATTGAGAATTACCGCGAACGAATAGTTCAAGAGTCGGTTAAATATTAGACCGCTCGATACGACGACTCCCGGCCTCTTCGTATGCATTTACGGCGATTTTGTACAATTTTAATATAAGAAGGAACTTAGGCAAGAATATTCTCGCGTAATTACGTCGATCGTTGGAGAAAGGAAACGCGTATCTGTACAAGTCGGGTCTAACGTCTCGTAACGTAGAATTTTTGCTAAAAGAATCCGGAAATTACGCCGATGAAACTAAATTTCCATCGTGTAATAAGTTGAGAATTACCGCGAACGAATAGTTCAAGAGTCGGTCAAAAGAACGTTTCTTTGAAAAGGAATGCAGTAGACCGTGTAACGTTGAAATACGTGTGTGAGACACAAAGTAGAAATTACGAAAAGATAGAAATTGTACAATTTCATTACGATCCCTGTGCTTTATTTTATATTCTCTTAAATTATACGAAAATGTATAAAAACCTCGTGTTTCATCAACGTATCCCCTTTTTTGGGGGAGGGATAATCGATACAAGTGGCAATCCAACTAATTCATCGCAACGCAGTATTCGAGGAAGGTAGACGTAGCATCGTACGTAATCGCACGTAAATATTTATTCGCGGATTTTTTTTAAACTCGACACACCGTCATACGCGAGAGTATTTTCAATTTTCGATGCATCGTTACGATTTCGAACGAAGCAAAATATTTCGCGTTTAAATTTATGCGCTCTCCAGCGGTAGGTGTATCTGCCGGTAAGCTACCAACGCTCGTACGTGTTACCGTGATGTTTAAACGTTACATCGGGCCTCTGACCTCGCATTCTATGCAACGTTTGAGAGTAAACTTCGCGGATTAGTCCAGCCCATCTCGAAGCGCTACGCTAAATGTTGGATACAAACTATGCGCGACCTTTATCGAGCGGTTAAGGGTATCTTCGCTCGAGTGTCCTGAATTTGCTAAACTACGTGCCAAGAATCGTACAATGTCAATGTCGACCATGCGAAATGGCTCTTCTCGCGCTCCATCTTCGACGTTACATCACCAACGTCTGTTCGGACGGTTAAGAGATTGGCGGAAAGGACCGTACCTCCTTACCAACCTCGTCCACTCCCATCGAAGAGATCTCCGACGGCTTAATCTACCGTTCCTAAAAGAGCGGAGCGATTGGAATGCGTGGGAGTCCCTAAGAAAGTTCGAAGAAAATAGACTCGGCTCGGACGTAACGATCGGTAGTTCGCCAATTCTTCCAAGTTCGGCTTACTCTCTGCTTTAGATTGAATCAGTTTCAGCGGCTCTCGGGCGCGTTTACCTCTCGCGCGATATTATTCCGCTTCTCTCGTCTACCCTTCGAAAATCAGAGTACGTTAAACGAGCCGCCATCGTTAGCGAAACATCCTCGATTAATCTCCATTCGTCCATCGATCCTGCAACGTTCGCGAAAAAAGCAGACCGATGCGACGTAGCCTCGACTACCTTTTTTTCAAGAGTTCGTACTTGTAGCCTCGTGGAAGGATCTCGCGTCTGGAAATTCGTTAAACGAGTCCGGTACTCTCGAATATCCCGCTAGTGGTATTCGTGGACGTAACGATCGGTAAATTCATCAATTCTTCGAAGATCGGCTTTCTCTCTGCTTTAGATTGGATCAGTTTCAGCGGCTCTTAGGCGCGTTTACCTCTCGCGCGATATTATTCCGCTTCTCTCGTCTACCTTTCGAAAATCAGAGTACGTTAAACGAGCCGCCATCGTTAACGAAACATCCCCGATTAATCTCCATCCGTCCATCGATCCTGCAACGTTCGCGGAAAAAGCAGACCGATGCGACGCAGTCTCGTCTACCTTTTTTTTTCAAGGGTTCGTAGTTGCAGCCTCGTCGAAGGATCTGGCGTCTGGAAATTCGTTAAACGAGTCTCTGGTACTCTCGAAGATCCTTCCAGTGGTATTCGTAGACGAGATCGATCCCGTCCGTGGAGTTCCGGTCGGTGATCGCGAGATGTCAGCGTTTTCGGCGTCTCTCTCGCTCCCTGGCGGGCTTCTTAAAATTATGGAGCAATTTGCATTGAATGGGGATTATGAACGTGGCCGCCGCGTGACTGTGCATTTGTGTGAATGAACGAACGAGTAAGTGAGAGCGAGAAAAAGAAAAGGGACGAGAAGGGTGGGGGCAAGGGAAAGAGAGAAGGAAGAAAGGAAGACGGGAGGGAAGGGTAAGGTTGAAGGCGGCAAAGGGACGTCGTAACCGATGGATCTTCTCCTCATTCCCAATGAAAATGAGATTCAGCATTGGCGTGCATTACCATCGGCTGCCGCTGCCGCGCTTCCAACTTCCATGCCGCTTTAAACTTTGCGGTTCTTCTACTAGCGCGTTCGAGTATTTCGTCCAAGTTTTGCGAAGCACGCAGCCACCATATAGCATCGAAAAGTGCCATTAACTTACGTGGCCGCGTTACGAAGTTTACGTTCGAGCCACGGCCGATGCTCGTCGCGTTGCCGACGCCTTTAAATAAGAGTAATTACGGTGCGTAATGTCGGCCTGCAATTTTAAATCCGTGAGCGCCGCGCGCTGCCCGTGGAACGATACACTTACTTAACCAATTAAAATTGAGCGCGCGCGTTCTCTCCCATTGAGAAAAAGAATAAAAGAGGAACTTCGATAAAACTCGCTTTTCGACCCTATCGCGATAATTGGAATTAATGGAAAGATATCGTTGATAGAATCGATGGAATACGATACGTTACGCAGAGAACAATTTTATTTTCAGCGATAATTTACTCCGTACGGATGAAATCAGTAGCCCTCCTTCGTATGCGCTCCTTTTCTTTCGTAGAAATAATTCTGGTTCTTGCGCCGTGCAACGCGTTCGTTCCTCCCCCAAATCTCTATGCATTTTATACATAAAAGTTATTCCACGATATTCCTAGGGTATTTTTAGGCAAATCTTCCATCGAGAGGGAAAAATTGCCTCCCGATCGTCGCGTCGTTTCGTTTTCGAAAAGTCTGAATTTACGCGACCGGCAGCTTTCCCTCGCGAGTTATTAGTCATTACGCGGAGGAAAATCGTTCGATCGTTCTCCGACGGTCCCGTCGACACGTCGGAACGCGCAGGCTACCGATATCCGAAGGATATCGAATTTTCCGGCGGTAATGCGCCTCGTCATCGCGACATGTCCAAGTAACGCGCATCCAGCTTATTAACACTTTGACTGTCACGTTGTCCGTGTCAGGATGCCGCTGCTATTTCCCAGGGGATTTCGCGCTGTTGGACCATGAGTGACTGCGCGACTTTGTTGCCAACAATTTTAGCGTGCGTCGGTAGCGATATCTTGCAACGAGGGAGACAGCAGTGCGATACCGCGAAACTCCTTGCGAAAGGATCGGCCGCCTTTTATTCGTACGAGAAACGATGAGTTTCATTGTCGGACGGGAAGCTTCGGTGCCGAGTAAAGTTTGGTAAAGTGAAGTACGATAATACGAATTAGACCTTCTAAAGAGGTTGGAGTCTGTCGACCTAACGAATGGATAGACCAAGTCTCTCCTCGGATATTTCTCGTAATTATCGCGTTTGAAACGTTGCCTCCGATCGCTGCCTACGTGAAATCTTTAAAGACTGACGCTATCGTCGCGCGTGCTTCGATAAAGCATTCCCGTTAAGGCTACACGAGCACGCACAGGTCGCGTTCGTAGTTAAAATTCCATTCCAACGATATCGCGAAAATAATCGACTGAATTTACTAAATGACAAGATTATGCCAAATCGAATTTATCTATTTAATTACGGTTTACGCGGTGTTACGCGAAACAGTTCGAACGTGGTTGCGCTTTCGTTGAGTATGCGGGACAATAGGTCGTTGAGTTTTACGCGTTTTTCCTCGCTTCCGTCGACTTGGAGTACGCTTCCTCTTTCTCTCTCTCTCTCTCTTTTTTTTAGCGCGACATAAACGAGCGCATGCGCCTCTTTATTTCTCTGTCTGAGTTTTTACTACGCGTTACATCGTTGGTAGCCCGTTGATTAGAGTTACGTTCGGCTCGAACGTAGAAGCGTTTTGACGATAGTCGTAGCAATTCTGGAGGTAACTAATAACAATTCTGGAAGTTCTCCAAATTGTTCCGCCTTGATGTTCTTCCACGTTGTGCATTCGTAAACGACCCAAGGACGTTGACCTTTACGAAGAATATCGGGGACGTTGACCTCTTACATTCCGACGCAATAAATATACTGCTTTTTTCTAGAATCTTCGAGTCATCCAGCAGATCGAAGGATATTCGATAGATACGCGCGTCTATTAACGCTTCGCTCATCCGCGAGGAACGATCGTATTCGCTGGTCTGGAAGAAACATTTTCTTCGTTGAATCGTGGGAGATGGGAGAGAATTGTATCGGTGGGAATTCGATCACGAGATCTGTCTGTTACTAAAGCGGCGCTTTGCTCGCTACATTGCCGCTTGCAGTTCGTCTTTAAATCGGATTTCTCTGTTACGTTTCCTTCTTCTCCTAAGTTACGATATTATTTCTCATAGGTACGAACGATACCCTCGACGTATACATTTACTCGTTAGAAGAAATATCTTTTTCATTGAACTTCTGTTTTCGAATCAGGTCTTCCCGCTACTACTTCTTCGTCGTCTTCTTCTTCTTTTTCTAACTTTGACTCTCGATGCATCTTTTCTACGTAGACAACCTACCGATCTTATATTCACGTAAGAACGATATTTCTTCCAAAACGTGCCACGAATTTGTCTTTCGATTTCCCGCCATTCTGGCAACAGCGAAACGCGATCCCGTCTCATGCGCTCATTGCCATTGCAAATCACGTCACTGTCCCTTCATTCGTCGGCCGCGTTTAATGGCGTCCAGCGTCCCCAGAGGTCAGCACGACAATATTTTGATTCTAACGTGATGAAATCCTCCCCTTTCCTCCCCAAGAAGGTCAACTGTGGACCTGTCTCACCCTGGAAACTTTACGTCCGAACGGACACCTATAAAAGAAAGGTGGAAGTTTCGGCCCACCCACGTGTCTCTTCCTCACTCCAGCGGAATCGCTAGGTCCTGGAAGATCTCGAGAACCATCGCTTCGACCCCCGATTGGCCCACGTAGTCCGCGTAGCTTCCAGACCACCCGACGCGCTACTCGAGCAAGGAAGGAGCGATCGACCGACGCCTTTGTTCGTGGAAACGTCGCGACGACGCCGTAGCGCGGAAGACATCGACGAATCACGCACTCCGCTGGATTTTCATTCGAGCGCTAGGTAATCGGGAGAAGCTCGAGGCCCGTTGCGAGCCGCTGACGCGCCCATCGGCATTGATTAAAAGTTACGGGTCGTCAAGTTTCCAGGCGACGTTGAGTCGTCTCGACGGCGTCGCGGAGGCGAAAGCAGCGACGATGGGTCCAAGGCAGTCGTCCTCGCCCTTTCTTCTCGTCTACCTTTCTTTCAGCCTTCCGGTTGGACCTTCCCACTCATTTTTGTCCCCTCTGTGCCGTTGTCAAAGCCAACGGCGTTATTCGAGCTCGTATCGGCCCTCGTCTACCGGATCCTCTTCGTCGTTATCACGGAGAATAGTTCTGGTCCGAGGGTTCTCGCGCACACAACCGAGAAGCCTCGGAGGAGCCTCTTTCGTTGCCCTTCCTGTTCTACTTTTTCCAGCGTCTCCTACCCGCGCGGTACCCTCCTTCGCCACTTTTATCTCCCCTCCTTTTGGGACCATTTACACCGGAAAGGACATTCCGCGATATTTAATCCGCATCAGCGCGGCAGGTCCGTTGGCGCTCCAGCGAAAATTCTCCGGCTAAAAGGGAGAGATTTTTTGAACGAATTTGCAAAGGCACGGGACAGGCGCATTCCTTCCTTTCGTCGGCGCCATTCCGTTTCGTTTTGTCGCTGGTCGGGCGAGGACGAGAAGTAGGAAGACACGGTCGCTTGGAAGTCGAAGAAAAGGAAGAAGAGCGTCGAGCCGCGCCATTTGGAATGCACGCCATCGCTTGATATTGGCCTCGTGTCGCTCCGACGTACCTTCGGATACCTCGCGAATAGGCTATAAAGAAGCGTAAAAATCGTCGATCCGTTCGATGCGCCGCGCTCTTCCCTCTTATAGATATTGCATCCCTCGTGGAAGGCATTGATCAGCCAACATCGAATACATCTGCGTCGGAATGTTTTAGATCACGGCCGTTATTTGATGTTTCTTTTAAAGAGCGCGCACAGCCGATGTTAAATATAAACGAGTGCGCGATAATTCTCGACATCCTCTCGTGAATGTAACGAGCTCTCCCTAACCTAACCACGACTATTCGCTGAACGGCGAGCAACGCGTCCGGATGCGCCGTACTTTTTTTTT
>JAITYT010001113.1:435740-447108 GCA_025433975.1 Liostenogaster flavolineata
GAAAGAGAAGTATAATAATTTGCTTAATTTTATTCCTTTGCTACCTTAAGGGTCGTGGGCATCTCCTACATTCTACCCCACTTCTCACTTTTCCTTAGATCGAAACTCACATCTACACTTACGCTAGCTCTACTCTAACTCAGCCTCTAACTTAATCTACACCTCGCACGTTCCTCCTTCGCATTCGCACGCTTATTCCATCTCTTTCCGTTACTTCATATCTATCCGTTACTTACATTTATATTTCTATTCTTCCTCGCTCTTCCGGATGAAACGTAGCGTAATATTCGATTTTATTATTATTTTTATTGCCGTTTAGCGATTCATTCTCGCGCTTTTGTCATTATTGTTGAAAGCGTGGTAATCCTTGACGATGTATTTTCGGTCGATTTCGTCGCGCGCACGACGATAATACGCGACAAGTTCTATTCGCGTTAATGCGTTATCTGAATTTCGATCCTCAGACAAAACGCATACGGGCGATCCGAACCTCGCGATTAGGTACATTATAATTTATTTCAACGCAGAATTTCAATTTGGAACAACGCGACTTACGTTTAGCCGATAACAGGGGTAATAATGTCGAAACGCGCGTACACGAGAATAATGGGGGATTCTTCGACACTTTCGAGAAAATCGCTACCACGTCGATATTCTGCTTTATTATCGGTCATTTTCCAATAACGCTTCCGACGTCACCGGCACGCATTACGATCAAAGGTGCCTCGATTTTAAAACCGATGTTGATTTAAAACGGATATTCGTTTCACCGTATCGCCTCTTGGAATAATTTCATCTTTCTTTTCTCTTTTCCCACTGCCGTCGTTTCCTTTATTCCTTACAGGCTTCCACTCGGAGCTCTCCGATGCCGTTTCGCTCCCTTTTTCGTCCTTAGATATTCATTTACGAGACGAGCTGATTATACAAGACAGTTACAAAGAAGACCTGCCGATGGTAGGACGATATCGATCTCGCTCGAGTTTTCCTCCCTATTCGACAACGGATTCTTTTAGACGAGAGTACGAAGGGGATCCCCCGCCTCGGAATGTTCGATTTATCGTTATTTATTGTCCGTCGTTGCCTATCATCGCGCTGTTTTCGAGCCACGGCAAATTCGTGCGGAGTTATTTGCCTTGTATTTAATCCATTCGGTCGTAAACGAACGGTTTGTCTAACCATCGAACGTACATCGGAGCGAACAAAAGTCCGTAACGAAATAACGGATCGCGAAAGGGCGCAAATTTAGACGGGTCGATGCGGAATTGTCGTACGAAACACAGCGCCGTCGTTGCGCGTGTTTCGTCGTTGATTCGACGCGAAAAGAGGGGCGGGGAGGGCTTCGTTTATTTCCTTATTTGGATGAAAAAAGTGCTCGACAGAGAGTCGCGGTACGGTCGAATAATATTCTCATCAAAATCCAGTCGAGTAAGGGAATACAAAATTCGAGTGTCGAATTATTATTTCTCCCTACGTTCGACCCAATTCCACACCGTTCGCAATCGTTTTCTTCCGTGTACCGCGACCGCGAGCGATCCGTCACCCATGGAATCGAGCGCATTTATCGCTGCATAATACAAATGAATCCCAGTGATCTTTGAATTCGAATATTCTCGTAATGCCAACCGCGCAAAACCAGAGAAGCAGAGAGAGAGAGAGAGAGAGAGCGAGAGCGCGCACGGGAAAGATGAATCGCATTGGCGATTCCAGGAACGATATATACATTCGCCTTTTAATGATCCGCCTTTCTTCTTTTTCCTTCTTCTTCTCCCTTCCTTCGTCCCTTCCCCGTTTTCGCTCCTTTCCCTCTCGTTGCCGTTTCCCACACCTACTTCGTCTCGCAATTACCGATGCGATGGATAATGCATCGAAACAACGAAGGAACTCCCTTTCAAAGGTAAAAAGGAGGGTGGCGCGAAAGGAAGGTGTCTAATGGGTTCATCGCGCCGAGACTCCACCTCGCGATTTCCTCGTATCCGCGTAGCATTCGTTGGTGTCGTTTCGTGGCAATGGCTTTCTTCTTGTCGCGTACGGAGTGCGCATACACGCTTCTACAAGCTCACCGCCACAGCAGGAACGAACGTACGAACGAACACCCGTGACAATTATCGAACTCTTTCATCGACGGACTCGTCCTTCCTGTCGTTTCCCCCTTCCTCCCCTTTCACCTCTTCCTTTTGGTGGTCGTCCGTCTCGTCGTTGTTCATCGATCGACCTATAAAATAAATCAAACGAAATCCTTTGGCCGTCTGCGCGATACCGATTAGATCGCGTCTCGATCGTTAACGCGAGATAGTCGGTGGAAACTCTGTTTTTTCTCGTCCGATAAGAGAAAATCGTTGGGATTTCGTCGCGTGGGAGGAACGAAATGGATCTTTTTCTAATTATTTTCTCTCTCTTTATACCGTTCTTCTTTCGTTCGTCGAATACCTATCGGAATTGCCGTCAAAATAAAGCAAAGGAAGCTCGTTGTTCTTGCAACGAATTTCTCTTAATCGTCGATTAAACTGTGCGAAGTTCCTTCGGCGAGTAAGTTTACTTTTGTTGTTTATCGATAGAGAAAGGACGTCGGAATTTTATCGCGTGGAAATACAGAGTCGAAATATTCTCCTCGTTTTCCTGTTGTCTTTGCTTTTATACACCGTCGTCGTACATTTTCGATCGGTTGCTCGACCGACGAAAAAATCAAACGAAGAGCTTTGTTCACGACACGTCACTCGTCGACACGAAAAAGCAGTCTTTACGATGTTCTCCTGGAAAATTTAGTTTTCTTCATCACCGGCGTAGAAAAAGCGCTGGAATATCGTTAGGCAGGAATAACAAAGTGGAGATCCTCTTCTTTTTCCACTGTTTCCTCCTCGTCGTCGTCGTCGTAGCTAAGGGAAGAAAAAAAAGTCGCCCGAGCGTCGACCGATCGTTCAATACACTTTTCTATCGGAGAAACGATTGTCCCTTGCCTCGTCCTACCGCGTTACGATGGTTATTCTAGCGTTTTGATTACAAAGAGTATCCTCGGCGGTTCAGCGAATTCGAAAAGAAGAAAAGTTCGACGAGGTCCTCCTTTTCTTGAAACAAATACCTCGATGCTCGATTGCCCCCGATTTCGATTCCATACTCTCAACCTTCTTTCCTTCCTTCCCTTCCATCTTCAAGTTAAACTTTTCTCCAGGATTTTTCGAAACCTCGCGCACTTTCACGATCGTACCGTTGGGCGAAGTGCGGTACGAGTGCGGTACAGGTCGATATTTCGTAGAAGAAATTTCGCAACGATTCGCATGGTCAGCCGATCTCTCCATTAACGCGGAAATTATTGATAATATTACGTCGTTCAAAAATTCACTTCGTTTTTATATTTTTTTGTTTTTTATCTTGTCTTTATGAAAAACTGTTGGAACAAAACGAAATTATTTTCCGAACAACCTAATATATCGCATCATAATGTAAAATAATTATCGAAACGCTTACTTCCTCTTTCTCCCTCTCTCTCTCTTTGTCTTTTCCTCTTTCCAAACCCGCCATTTCCCTTTCCTTGGGCACAACGCACCCAGTGACGCGAGCAACTTTTACCTTTCAAGCGGAGTATCGAGCAGAATGTCGTGCGTTTGTTCCGCATACCTGAATGCGAGTGCAAGAGCATTTTTTACGCCTGACAGAGGAAATACGTTTCCACCGCTCGTCTGCGCGCACGGACCTTTTCAACGGCGGGCACTCGAACCGCGTATCGCGAGTTCACGCGTCTCGATGTCGTCGTTGTCGTCGGAGGTACCACTACCGCGTCATACGTTACGAACGAAGGAAGGATTTCGTTTCGACGGAAGAAGAATCGAGGACGTGCTTACGTTCCTACGGTTTTTCTTTCACCCGCCAACACTTTGCCCGATAAACAGACAGGAAATTAAACGCCCTTGTCACGCGTTCTTTTACCTTCGCGCGAATAGCGGAGAGAGAGAAAGAAAAATTTCGCACATCGTCTGCTATTTCGCCTCTCTCCCCTTCGATTTTAAGGAATTCGAGGAGAATGCGTGCTCGTTCATGGAAAATCGAATTTTCCTCGCCTCGCTTAGCATTAGATAGGTTTTTTTCTTTTCTCTCTCGCCTCGACGCGAGATCATCCCTCTTTAAAGCTCGAGTCGCAGTCGAAAGGAAGGATGTTGAAGCTTTGCTTCGTCGCGAATATGTTGCTTATAGATCGCAGGAAAAAATGGCGCGAATGACCGCGAGGAAGATAGAGAGAAAGAGAGAAAACTCGACGAGAAAGTTTCTCTTGCGAAAAGGAGAGAAAAATTTCGCACACGGCCCGCTATTCCGCCTCGCTCTTCCTTCTCTCACCCTTCGATTTTAAGGAGTTCGAGGAGAGCGCGTGCTCGTTCATGGAAAATCGAATTTTCCTCGCTTCGCTTACCATTAGGTAGGTTTTTTTCTTTTCTCTCTCTCGCCTCGACGCGAGATCATCCCTCTTTAAAGCTCCAGTCACAATCGAAAGGAACGACGTTTCGATACGTCGCAGAGAAAAATGATGCGGATGACCGCGAGGAAAATAGAGGATAGCGGAGAAAAAGAGAGAGAATGAGAGAAAAATTGCGCACATCGCCTCCTATTTCATCTCTCTACCCTGATTCACCCTTCCATTTTAAGGAGTTTGAGAAAAGTTGCGTGCTAGTTCATGGTGAATCGAATTTTCCTCGCTTCGCTTATCATTGGATACGTTTTTTTTTCTTTTTTATCTCGCTTCGACGCGAAATCATCCCTCTTTAACGAGCTAAAGTTAAGCCGGTTAAAGTTAAGGAAACTGTGTTAACCCTTTCTCTCGTTACGACACGTTACCTCGAGAAAAAAAATGACGCAAATAACCGGGAGGAAGATAAAGGACAGCCAAGAGATAGATCGAAATTTCGAGCACACAAAAACGATTCGCGCGTAATCGAAGGAAGGAAGACACGGTAATATCTTCGTGGACTGCAAATGGCTAATGTCGCTCGCTTGTTCCGCGCTATCGCGTTCGTTGTTCCGGCTATGTAACGAGGATGATATGACCGCGGAACGATGATCCTCGCCAAAACTTTTGCCCTTGTCGAGCGCTGGATGAGGTCAAGCAAGAGCGATAAAACGGCACGGAGAAAAAATTGGCATCTCGCGAGCTCGAAATCCGCCTCGTGAAAATCGCTTTCGAATCGTTTCCGATGCTCGATACTACGGCGAAGTACGCAAAGACGATTAGGTGTCGATCGTTCGACCAGTCGCGTCTCTCGAAATGTCAAGCCTCCTTTCGAAGATCCCGCGAGCTCTTAACTTCCTGCCAGCCCGTAGCTTCGAGGCTTCTTGCTAGACACTGAATTTTTAATGCTATTTCTCTTGGATGCACCATCAAAATCTGCAGTCGACAACTGTGAGAAACCTCTGTCAAAGCGATCGGTTCATTTCTGTATTCTCTCTCCATAGATATACGTTACGATCGGCGCTGTAATAAATATTTATCTCCCATGAGCGGCTATTTTAAGTAAAATCCGAAGTAAAAAGAAAAATGTCTATTCTTTTAATTTTCAACTATTTGGTAATTTTTTTTTTAGTTACTAAACGAATTAAATTGTTGGTGGTACGCACCGCCTAATGAAACGTTCAAACGCGAGCGATCAATGGTACGCAAGATTGGAAAGAGATAGAATTTTATATTTAACGTAAATCGACGAAATTCTTTGCGCATTCCTACAGAAACACCAGTCAGCATTAGAACTCACGCTTCTGATATTGGAAGCGTTGACTGACATTTAAAAAGATTCGTCGAAAAGAAAGTCGTTGACTTCGTTTTTCATAATTATCGATCGATAATTGATTACTATGATATTAATTCATGAATCTTGACATGACGTAACTCTTCTCTCATTGGCTCAACAGCTCTCATGACGTGAGTCAATAGTTTTCGATTTAATTTATAATCGTGTTTTCGCTTTTCTAAGTTTCCGACATCGCGGAAGAGTCTCGATCGTGTCGAAAAATATCGTCAAATCTTTTCGAGCAGAAATCGTATTGGAATATGCGACTGCGCATGCGTCACTCTGACGTAGCTAACCAAGGGTCATTCAAATCGTACGTTCTTCGCGCCGGTCCACTAAACGAATTAAATTCTTGGTGGTACGCACTGGTTGATGAAATATTCAAGTGCGAGCCACCGGTGGTACACGTCTGCGTGTACGTGTTATTATAAATAATACTTGATTGTTTTATTCCTTGACTCTGAATTATGTTCCAGTATCCAGAAGAATCTCTACACATATAGCCACGTATATTTTACATGTATTGTACGTACATCTACACGTATGTATAGCGTATATCTCTCTGGACAGATATATGTTATATCGATACAAGTCTATATTTCGCTTCATTCTCAATTTCCTTTATATTTACGAGAGAGAAGGGGAGCAAACAAGCATAACTAACGCGTTGTTTCGAGCCTGTCGTACTTAAATTATATTTTTAATCCGCCCAATTGCGATCGGGAGCTGTCGTGTCTCGTCGTTAGTGTTTGTATTATGCGAGAACGACGCGGATTGAAAGTCGCGAGTAATGCTCGTGCAATTGGAATTTACGAAGCGGACATTAAAATTTATCGTTGAAATTGATCGTTGATTTGTTATTCCAAAATTTCTATCGATGATATACGGGGAACGAGCGGTTCGAAACGAGGAAAAATCGCGCCAACTTCGCTCGTCGACGAGTTATTTCGCAGTATCGAATCTACCCACGTTTCGTAATTTGAAAGTTTCACTTAGCTTGGGAAATATTGGGTTGGCAAGAAAGTAAGGTCGGTCTTCTAATTGCGAAATAGAATACTATTTTCTATACGAAGAATGAACTTTAATCAATCGTTAATTTTCCATTTCGTTCGAAGATCTTTTGCCGTATTTCTGACAACTTCGTGATTTTCCATTCGAAGAACTTCGTCATCGGCAAAAATCTCAAACCAAGTACGAATAGTTTTGCAAACCTCGAAATAAGTCACGATTAAAACTATCAGACGTAAAACGTCATTATCGTAAGGTTGGACATATGTTAACGACGTACCCTTGCAAATATTAGTGAATTTTTATCGGCACGTTACGATATATTAATCGTATGTTAACGTTTAACGAAAATCATACGCGTATAATTAATGAAAAATTAAGAATGAAAATTGAAAAGTTTTGCTCGTAGTAAAACATAGCTCGAAGGTGAGCAGTATCGCGCATGATTCGCAGCACCATTCGGTAAATCGTACGGTTCGGTAGAAAAAGGAACGGAATAACTCCGACAGAACTTTCCCGACGAAATAGGAAATATCGCGTGTCAAGGCATTATTTCGCGGCACCGTTCACCACGCGCGAGAGAAATTAACCTTCAAAGTCAACACCGGAGTCGTAATTCCAAAGTTGAACTTGCGAAATAGCTCGGGACGCAACGAGGATGGTATCGATATCGTCGTTAATAAACGGAGAACGAAGGGACCCAGACGACGGGTGGATCGTGCGTGATTTTACAGCGTCGTTCGCTGAACTATCGCGAGATTAACCGTTAAAGTCAATACCTGGATCGAAATTGGAAAGTTCTACTTATGGGACGAAATAACTGGAAGCGCCAACGGGAACGACGAGTCACGAACACTGGTCCGACCGAACGACGATGTTGGCTCTTCGCGAGCGAATAAATAGGAACTGGAGGAGCTTGCGGGTGTACGCGTGAATAAATAAGCGGGCAAATTTTTAAAGCTCGTAAACCGCACAATTACGAGGATAAATTCGGATTCGCGGGGATTTAACTATGAATCTTGGAAGAGTCGCAGTCGCGAAGGTAGCGCGCGAGCCTTTAGCGCTAACTTCGTTGGATTCACCATCAAAATCTATGGTCGAGTGTCGGCTGGCTCCTTGTAAAGTTTAAGAGCAAGTACGTAACTTCGTGTAGTCTATCAGCAATTTCCATGGGTTTTTTGCTGAACTATCGGGTTGGTTATGAAATGTTGGATTTTAAGCGAATATTATAAAATTGCATATCTTTTTTCAAAAGCTGTTTATTTAATGAAAATATGCTCCATTTGTGTCGATACGCTTCTCTCGACGAGATTTTAACGCAGTGCCTGTCTTAAAGAAATTCCGATCTTTAGAATCGATAAACTCTGATAAGGAATTTCTCGGATTGTCTGCGTTTTCGTACTGTTCAGCCCGTAAATAAAAATTGTTCTAAATGTTGAAAAGAAAGAAAGTCGGATGGCGAAATATCCGGTGAATAAGCTAGGTGCTGCAAAGTTTCATATTTTAATTCACTTAATTTCGCAATTGTATTGCCAACTTTCATTCTGGTAGCAAGTTCCCTTGTATCGTAGATACAGTTGGATTCGTTTCCACCAATGAGTTTGGAGCATCATTTTTCACAGACGTTTTGGGTCTTCCACGCGGTTCATTTGTAGGGAAAATGATATTGCGTGTAGCTTTTCCAGCATTATTACCAAGTTTATACTCGTAAAAAAGAAATTACACGAATATCGGTTAAATTCACAACCTCGCGAAATTCAAACCAAATAACAAAATGGAACATTTTCGAGAAAATCCTTTTGTCGAGTCGCCTTTTGTTGAAAGGCGACTTTGGCAATGGACAGTTCGACTCTAAACGAGGTTATGCCAAAAACAAAAACATAACAAAAACATCAGACATTTCATATGCACCAACCTAATAATAAATAGAAATGTCACGATGGCTTTCGTATTACTCTTAACCTTTGGAGCACTACGTCATTATACTGTCTATGAACGTGTCTTACGAAGTCACACGCTTATTGGTCACGCGTTACTTGGCTTCCTTTTAAATTTCGCCGTTCCTTAGCACGTCCTACCTTACGATTCTATCGTCAAGGGCCAAGAACAGCCAAGATCAGGCAAGATCAGGCAAGATTAGCGAAGACTAGCCAGGACTAGCCAAAACTAGCTAAAACTAGTGAAGAACAGCCAAGACCAGCCGACCGTGCGCTTGATTTGCCCCGACCGATTCCACCTTACTCGATTAACGCCGCAACGATTGGTCCTCCAATCAGAACCGTGTTGGTTCGATTTAACGCGTAATCGCTCTCCCGATTCCTATCCGTTGCGCAGCAAGGAATCGATCCTTGAACGGATCGTCCTCGAAAGAAAGTAGCGCCTCCTCCGAGCACCGGGACGATCGCTCGCGACGACGGAATTCTCACCGTCGCACATCCGAACGGTCGTATTTCGTTTGATTTGCCGCGTTCCACGGCGTAATCCTTTACCGTCCAAAGAATTAAAAGAAACGAAAAAAGGTACGATCATCATAAATCGTAGTTGCCGCATTGCGATTCGCGCAAGCGCGTCCACGCACTTTACTTCAGTCGTCGTTCGCCGTTATAAAGGCGCGACTTACGAAGAGCCGCCATTTGTTCCCGAGATTATCCGGAAACCGAGCGCATTACGCGGGCCACTTTGCTTCGTTAAATTGATAAAGCGCGCGCGCGCTTAATCCTATACGTCAAACGCATTTGTACCGTTCGAAAGCACGGCACGCAATTCACCGTAGGAGCGTAACGCGCGCGTATATCTGTCAGGCAATCGTTATTCGCCGTAGACGCGCTCGTAACCTCGATAATCGCTTGACCAACGCGCAAATTTAGCGTAACCTCGATGGTCGTGGCGCCATGTGATCAACGCAGGATGGATCGAACGTTGAGAGATCTTGGGACGATCGAAGCACGGTGTTTTACGAGTTCCTAGTCGTCTCCGGTGTTGTAAATTCGTTTTAGCAACGGAAATGCATTATATGGGCTGGTCTGGGGCCAAGGCTCCTATTTTCCGTCGATATTAATCTTGCAGCGTGAGGTTTCGGTTTGGAGCACGTCGAACGCCTTATTAATAAAGGCGTTGTTCGAGGAAGCTTCCTGTATATACGTGAACGATCGCGTTAGAATATCTCATTTATGCAAAAAATGTAAGAACGACGATATTGTTTCATTGGACATTTTCGTGGTGGAATCGAGAAAGGATGCGCGAGGGTAAATCGAGGGAAAGGAGGAAAAGCACGGATTTATCCTTCGCAAAAAATCCCTGCGATTGTCTCGAGCGATATCACGTACGTCGTTGTAAACGGAAATATAATTTTATGATAGTTAAATCGGCCCTTCGAAGCAATTCTTCGATTTTCCCTGACGGAAATCGAATACTTCCTTCGAGGATCGAAAATCACTGACTTTCGACGTAAAATATCACGAATCAAGGATCGTTCTCGAAGAAGAAATTGGTAAACAGCGATCTCTTCGATCGAGAAGATCCATGCAAATTTGAAGAGAGTCCAGGAACGCTAACGTTAATTTTTCCGATACGCGTTAATTACGCATGAACGGTCGAATCGCGTACCGTTGCTTAATTTGGCTTTTATCGAATGTTAACGCATGCGTTACGCTTTCAAGTATGTTTTTTTTTTCAGGTACAAAATGACGAAACGAGCACGTACATTTTTCATCCTTCTCATTCGCTACAATTTCACGTACAGCGCGTTCATGTCGAAAATACGAGCGTACTTAAAACATAATTAGGCTAAAATATAATAAATAATTGCTAAAATAATAGGCTAAAAAGAATTAATCGTACAGCCTCCCGCTGTTCTTTCGTTATTCGATAGCACAACGACGTCGTTTCCGGAGAGTTCTATCGTGTCTTCGAATATCCAGGGGAAACATTTTTAAGCGTAACTTCCTTGAAAATTCCTTTCTACGAAATTGAACTCTCGGCTCGAGCGTGCATCGTGTACACCAAAGAGACAGTCGCTCGTAGAAGAATTTCTCTGGAGCCTCGAGTAAAAAAATTCCCGATCTAATCAATTTCATAAAAGGGCTCCGACGGGAGAAAAATTGAAGTTCACGAATTAGTTCGAGTCGTCCGCTCTCTTTGACAATGCATCCGGATGCTTTTACGAAATCCTACGCCGATGCTAATCTTTTTTTCGTCCGCTTTTTACTCCCTTTCCCAGGGAAAATTCTGGGCACGAGTTCACGCGCGCAACTTATTCCCGCGATTCCACTGCACCGTTTCCACGGCTCCATTTGCTCCGTAACAAAGTAGCGACCGCGTAGGAGTTACTTTGGAAATTGCACGTAAATGAAAAATATCGCGGCTGCTGGTGGAGGAGGGGAAAGGGCTCAAAGGGGAGAAAAAACGGGCGGCAGAAGGGAAAGAGACGGCAGAGCGATGCCGGTGTTGGTGTCTACGGTGTCGCGCCATATCGTTTAACCCTTTTGGTACCAGACGACGATATATAGAGACGTCGTTTGGAGAAGTTTCGAGAAACGCGAAGGACGATTTATCTCGTTCGAGATGCGACTGCGTCGACTGCCTAGACGCAG
>JAITYT010001113.1:499123-531486 GCA_025433975.1 Liostenogaster flavolineata
AGAGAGAGAGAGAGAGAAAATCGTGAACGATCGCCCTCCGAGCGCATGCAATAATCAAAATCCTTAGAGTTTCCCTTCGTGGCGCTTCGGAGGCCGAACGATCCTTCCTCGAATCAAGTTCCATCTGAATCAAACACTATCGTTCGTCTCACATCCCTTTTCTACGAGCGAGAGTCGCGCGAGTGGAGCGTTCTCCGCAGACTCGTTCAGATTTTCAGTACCTGCTGTAGCAACGACCGATCGTTATCCTCGAGGCGACTGTTCAATTTAAACGCGGTATCCAGCGGTGCGTTGCGGAATCCGGGCTAGTAATTAAGATAACGTAGGAAGGTACTCTCGTTGTTCTTGTTCCCCCGACGACGACGACGACGAAGACGAAGACGAATGAACTGCCGATCAGTCCGATCCACGCGAAAGTACTCCAACCTATTCGACGTGGGATTTCGTTTAAAATTCACGAGTAAGATCCTTGTAAAACGCGCGCTGTAGATTGGCAGGAACCAAGAGGAAGCGTACCAAGGGATGCGTGTCGCGACTTGGGATTTGAATCAATGATAAGTCGACATAACGCGTACCTAAAGCTATTCACATACCTACAGACTCGCCTACTACAGACTATTTATTGCTATTACGATTATTAATAATTATATACATAATATATATATATATTATATATTATATATATATATATATATATATATATATATATATATATATATATTATGATATAGACACTATACACTGTTTCGGCATTATGTAAAAATACTGTTGGTAATGAAATAAAGAAAGATATACTTGTCACGATTTTGTTCTATGAATGACACGTATCGTCGTTTTTCAGCTGCAACCTTCCGTACGTACGAACGATTATACATACTTTCGCGAACCTTTTACTCGTCGATCGAAAATTTGCACGCTTCTTTTCTTTTATTTGTACGCATTATTTTATTTTGTAGCACAGTCGAGCAACGATGAAGGGATATCGGTCGTTTCAATTTTACAAAGGAATCGATATCCAATGTAAACGTATCGGCCGGATCGACTACCCACGTATTTGTGATATTCGTTTGAATAACGTATTAATTCTCTTGTATTATTTATATGGGAATATTAGGTGCCGAAAGCATCGGGTATACCAGTAATGGCCACCGGCATAATGTGACACTATCGAAGACAACGATATTCCTGCTTATTTGTGAAATATCCTGTGATTTATTATTCTTCGAAGTTTCGAGTCTCGTACGTACAGACGAAGTCTACGTGAAATTTGAAGAGAAAACAGAAACAGGAGACAAAGGAAGTACCGCGGTATTCAAATTTCACAAAAACGTGATATAGCAGTAACTTGTATTTCATTTCCATTATTTTAACTGTATGCATTTTTTATCAAAATCCACATTAAATTATGACTTTATTCGTTTAATATGAACAATATTTTAATAGTCGGAAATCGATAGGAATGTATTCGCTCGTTTATCATATATGCGATACAAATTAAATATAATCGAGGAAATTTCGATGCAAGCTTCAATTTTTAAATAAATCGATGCATGATGTATAACTACCGGAAAATATTGATATTTGTGTATAACTACAATTGTCAGTGTTATTTTGAGAAATTAACATCGAAAGAAAAAGTAACGTTGATACTCGCTACGATTTAATTCGCGCAGAAAGCTGCAAACAATTTACTTTTTCGTTCCACTACTTGCTTATCGCGTTAAGGAATGTAATAAAGGAAATGCGCGCGAGTGAAATATCAACGCGACGGAGAAATCGCAGGTGGTCGTTACAGCGAGTAGATAAATAATGCCTTTGTAAATTGAGTCTCTACCAGAATACGGTACAAGCGTACCAATTTATAGTAGCGAACCGCGAAACTACCGTCTTTTTAATATAATTCTTATTTCCACCGTCGAAAGAACGATAATTTTTCTCCTTGTAGGAAAGATAAAATTTTTCATCTACGACTTCCTTCATTTTTGTTCTTCTTTTTCAGTCGAATGATCGTCAGATTATCTAATTTCCCTCGTAGATATGGAGCAAACTAATTATTAAACGAAAGGAAGAACGTTCGGGACAAAATCGGGACTTCTTCGATTTAGATGCGACGCTTCTTGGTAGAGTCCAAGAATTCAGGTTAATAGTTGAGATAAAGCTAGGGAGTCCTTGTATTCGTTCTCACGACGATGATGGAAGTGCCACCACTTTCAGAATCGCACAGACACACTCGATGAGTTCTTCGAGAATAGTTCTTGTTAAAATACGCGAACGATACGCACGTACGAGTATAAAGACGAACGTAGCTACATGGACAGGTACTGTCAGATGTGGGCTGCATCCGAATAGTCTAAAAATAGCGTTGACTAATGGAATAAAGAAAAATGCAACACTCGTTGCGATCTTTTAATCTTCGATTATTTAAAAGTTCCTCTTCGCGATTTTCCGCGTTTCTCGTTTTTTACTGAACAAGAAGCGCGCGCGTAATATCATCGTACGTTCTAACGTCTTCGCGTCTGTACTTTCTATAGCTTTTGAAAAATGCATAAATCGAGGTGGAAGATAATCTTACGAATAAATTACGACTGGAGTACTTCAAAATGGCTTTGTAGCAGCCTCGTACGGTAATCGATCGGTTTTTTCTTAATGCGAAAATTAGAAGCGTAAATATCGATGGGAAATCGCTTAATAGAGCACAAAAAGTGTATCAAGTTATGCTCTATCGAGTATAGTAGAAAGCACGTACGCACATGGAAGTACGCGCGTAAAAACGTCATTTAGCGTTGCATTCTCCGATGATCGAAAGGTAGCCGTTACTATCGAACATTTTCCAAGCGATTCGAATAAATAGAAATAAATTGATGTCTCGCGATTTCTCTGCAGGGAACATTTTTATCGACGTTCGCTCTACTGCCGCGCGGTAGCGTTGCAACGTGCCTGTTAATTCTAACAACTTTTTCGTTCGCGAGGCGTCAGAATAAAACAGATTCATTCATTAAATCCGTGCGTGTACAGATGTGCGTTGTACAATTTGAAAAAATAAAAGAATGATAAAAATGGCTACGCGTAGATGAACACCACGTGACTCATTTTTTTAGCATGTTTCGAATCAGCACCGCGTAGAAGACGCCACCGTCGCCGGCGCATGCGCCTAAGCAAAATCTATATTAAAATGGAGGAAAAGGATCAAGTCGTAAAACGAGAGGCTAAAAAAGATGAAATTCATGATAAAGATACGCATTCCAAAAGGTACGAGAAAAGTGCTTCTTCGAATGAGACGATCTTATGTTCACGTAAGATTGGTGTAAAATTTCGGCCATTTGTCTGTTACTAATCTGAAAAAACTAATTCGATAACCGGTAGTTTTGCAGACATGATTCTTTCATATCTTTACGTATGCTACGAGTGATTTATTTTTAAGCCGTTATTGTTTTACTACTTTCTTTCACTTGTTACGTTTGCATGATATATCTTAAAGTAAGTAAACACAACCTATAAAGCGACTATGCCGTAGATATTATTTTGTAGATTATCGTCGTAGATTGCGTATTGAATCGTTGTGATTGAAAAACACATGCGCGCACTTCACCGTCGAAGTTATTGCATCTACCATTAGTTGTGTTTGCACGAAATACCTTGTCATCGCCATTCAATGTCGGACGAACTTGAAAGTTGAAATAACACTTAAAAGATCACGTGTTTTTTTATTTTACGATGCGTCGCTCAAGAAAGTAATGTTTAACGATAAGATGGAAGAGTTGATATCAATTCTCTTGTACGTAGTTCCAAAAAGAAGAATCGTAAGAAAAAAAAACAGATGGCACATTCACCGAACGAAAATCACAACGACGCGGGTCACAGCGAGGACAAAAACATGCAGAGTACGTGCAATATCTCGGTAAAAGATATACAAATGGCGATGGAAGCACTTAATATGCAACATAAGATTGCCAAAACTCCCGAAGCGGCGATGCAGAAGCCTTATCAATTTTGGAGTACGCAACCGGTACCAAAAATGAGTAAGTAGCTTGCCAGGACGTAGAGAAATAATCGTGTGATTTTACATTAACACGAATGTAAATGTTCTAGGTGAAAACATCGTATGCAACGAACCGATCGAACCCGATAAAACATCTATAAGAGCGGAACCGTACTCTTTACCGGACGGCTTTCAATGGGACACGTTGAATCTCGACGATCCTTTGGTTTTAGCGGAATTGTACACTCTACTGGCGCAGAATTACGTCGAAGATGACGATTCTATGTTTAGATTCGATTATCCGGCAGTTTTTTTAAAATGGTCGGTGGAAGAATACGTAACCTAAGTTAGGAATAATTTCAACTAATTTTAAAATTTACGTCTTTCAGGGCATTGCAACCTCCAGGATGGTGTAAAGAATGGTACTGCGGTGTTAGAGTAAGCAAAAATGGTCGCCTAGTCGGTTTTATTTCCGCTATTCCAGCTACTCTGCGCATTTATAACCAGTAAGTGCTTTAAATTATATCGTCGATGTTTCATTTGTTTAACGTATATTAATTCTTTCGAACGATCGAGTATTCAGTTCATATAACGCAAACGTTCGACGAGTGCTGTATTTTTTTTTTTCTCAGCCGCATGCCTCAATACATTTCGTCAGCAGAGAATTAAATATTATATACTTATCTATTACATAGGGTAATTATATTACGTTAGAGTAACTACGCTTTTTACATTGAATATTAATTTATCTACGTATGTATTTATCTTATTTCAGCATTCAAAAAATGGTAGAAATCAACTTCTTGTGTGTTCATAAGAAATTAAGGTCTAAAAGGGTGGCGCCAGTGCTAATACGTGAAATTACAAGGAGAGTTAATTTGCAAGGAATTTTTCAGGCTGTGTACACCGCAGGTGTCGTATTACCGAAACCGGTTGGTACTTGCAGGTAATAGTTAGTCACGGTTAACATTTGCAGACGCAGTATTAGTTTAAAGTACGCTATCATTGATTATTTTTTCGAAGATATTGGCATCGATCTCTAAACCCAAAGAAACTTATTGAAATCGAATTTTCTCAATTGTCACGTAATATGACGATGCAAAGGACTTTAAAGCTGTTTAAACTGCCAGAAAATACAAAAGTGCCTGGATTTAGAAAACTAGTCCACGCGGATATTGCGCAGGCTCATAAAATTCTCAACGACGTAAATACGACTCTTTTAAATATATGTACATTCTTATTATACTTTCAAGTATATCCCATTAAATTATGAACGTAATGTGCGCGTTGTGTTTCAGTATCTGGAAAAATTTGATCTAGCGCCGATCTTTTCCCTCGAAGAATTTCAGCATTGGTTTCACCCACAGAACGGCGTGATTAACAGCTTTGTGGTCGAAAATAATGGCAAAATAACTGACATGGTGAGCTATTATACATTGCCAAGTTCGATAATACATAATCAATTGCATAAGTCACTCAAGGCTGCGTATAGCTTTTATAACGTCTCGACCGTAACATCTTGGATCGAACTTATGACCGACGCTTTAATATCGGCGCGTAACGTAAGTATTTCGAAGATACTACAAATCCACGTTTATTTTTCCCGGAGAGGTTTTAACAAACGATATTTCATTCAGCTTGGATTTGACGTGTTCAATGCGTTGGATTTAATGGATAACAAAGAATTTCTAGAACCGTTGAAGTTTGGTATCGGAGATGGGCATCTTCAGTACTATTTGTATAATTGGCGTTGTCCAAGTATGGCACCTGGAAAGATCGGTTTGGTGCTCCAGTAGGCTATCTAGGTCATTGTACCGTTGTCCAAAGTGAATTTATCGTGCGTACGAGCTTGTATGTGACAAAGTTTGAAAGTTAGAATGATAGGGGACGAATGAAAATGGACAGAAAGAAAGGATTACGAATATAAAAAATACGACGAAAAAAGAGGAAATGCGTTCTCGACTTTTCTTACCGCAGAAATTATTTAAACCAGCGAAACAGATCTCTTGATTCATCTCTACAGTCCTGACTGTATGATTCTCGAGTCGGCAGGTCAAGGTTAAGCTTGGTACGATGCAAAAAAAATACACGCGCAGGGCGTGTAGATATAAGTATGTGCGTGATTCGAACAATATAGATAAATATCATTCATTAGTAATTTGTGGAAATCACGCGAGGGATGATCCTCGGGGATACGTTTGTTCAAAAAGGCATACGGAATTTTTGATGACGTAAACCATTAGAACGGTACGTAATTTTCCCGAGAAAATAGCGTTTACTTTACATATTTGACTAATTAGATGAAATTAAAGTATACCGAAGTAAAATAAAAAAAGCTAAAATAAAATGAAATTCGTCGTAAGAGAATTTATTCTTTTACCACCTGTCCTTAATAAATGTTATAAAATATCTGTATATGATAAACACGATACGTATCTGTTTTGGAGTATCGAAAAGTCTCTTCGTTTTAAAGTTATTTTCTAAGGTTAAGTTTGATCTTGGTGAGAATCAAAATAGACTGTAAAAAATATTGATAATTAATTCAGAATTACGATTACGTTTTGTTCGATCTAACGATGTCAAGATGGCGTCAATTAAAGAGCTTGAAAAAATGAAAAGACTCTTTGATATCCCAAAAATATAGTCATTTATATATATAGCTTTTATTAATTACGAAAGAGATATTTTACCATGCGTGAAAATGCAATTCTTTTCGTTAGAATGACATTATGTTCCAATAGTACGATAATTGATTACACGAAAGCCAACTTGTTTCCGGTGGTGATTAGATAATAAATAGGAAAGAATGTAAGAAGAAACTAGCTTTTAAAAATTGGCACGTGAAGTATTCTCAGGGATGAGGATTTAATGGAGAAGTCCGCATTATCTTTGAACCCACATTTAATTATTTCTCTTTTAATTATTATCCGAACGATACTGTCTGAAACCGATGATCTATTTTATTCTTTAATACGAATCGGTAAGGTACCTTAATAATAACTTCTGATTTAGTAATTGTTAGTAAATCGGTTTAGTTATTGTCGTTACCAATGGAAGATATGATTTATCGTTTTTTTTTTCACGAAATTAAAGTATCGTCCTATCGTTTGATGCACACCGAGGTCTTTCTTTGTAACTGCCGCTCTAGATAAATGCTCGTCACGAATAACGTGTACACGCGATATACAAGGTCTTCTCGAGATAAAACAATGTCCCCATAACGATTAACGGACTATCATTTGCATTTCACTCGAGCATAAGGCTCAAGACTTAACGTATATGTTACGCAAGTTGGTAAAAATAACTTGAAATCTTCGATGCCGATAAGAACTTGAATTTTTACGAATAAATTGCAGGTTAGGATCGTTCGTTCGATCGATCGATCGATCGATCATTCATCGTCTTTAATAATTGAAAAGAAAAGTGCGAATATTTGAAATTCGATAGTCACCGTAAGAAACGCTACGTTAAACTCGTGTCACTCATAAATTAACATCTTCTATTTAATTTGCAAAATTGACGACGTTCGACTGCAAATCTAATTAGTGCAGCTATTTACGGTGTGAAACGAATTGATGTTTTTGTTTTTTTTTTATAGAATCAATTAATATCGCTCGATACTATCGTCGAGTGGCTCTTAGACGATATTACCTGGTTCAATATCACTGCGCTCTAGTGGATCGAAAAAAAATAAGGAAACACTGATTGTACGCGTATTATCGGTTACCTTGGCTATTATCGCGTACATAATAAAGAAAAGTGCAGAATTTTTGTTATATTTCCCGACGGAGCATGCGTTTAACGATTATGTCACATCGCACTCGAAGAACACACCTTTTTTATCGGAAAGACACGACGATATATTTCCGATTATTACGAAGATCAATTTTGCATGGACGATAGTCGAATAGATCGTACGTCTGTCGTAAGAATCGCTTCGATATCGCAACGTATGCATTGGATCTAACGTAACGATTATTTCTTCTTGGATAGCAGCTCTCTAACGCGAACAATATGGAATACAGGTCCGAATCGAACAGTTAGCACTCGTCCTGCGACATTATCGAAGTGCACTTACCCTGGAATGCGAACGACATCGATGGCCATAAGACGGTAAGACAGGACGCAGGATTCGAGATGCATCGCGAGGCTCGCAATCAAATTCATATGACTTGGGATAATCGAATGGTGTTTCTGTGTCAAATAACACGATAAGTATAATTCCTTGATCGTCTTACGTTACACCCCGCGTCATCTTGGCCAAGTATTCGCGAGAAGAATGCGCCGGTTATCTTTCGGACGAGGCTGAAAGAAACGTGGCATTGATGATCCAAGTTTAGACTGAGCCTAAATCAGAAGCTATCTTAATACGGGCGTGCGTGAGAAGATTCCTGCGACCTAGCAGTCCTTGTCATTCGCGAGAACCTTCGAGTTCTTCGACGATTCATCGTCGTCTATCGACGTTAAAGGTTCGAACGCGTCCAAGTTGGAAAGCTCTTGGATAGGAGGTACGCGCTGGGCCAATGGTGGCCGCGTGGATGCCGCGCCGACCGTCTTGACGCGTTAAAGGAAGAAAGGGGGAAAAGGATAAAAAAATGAAGAGAAATAGACGGAAGCATCAAACCGCCGAACAATACCCAGAGACAGATAACACGGTGAAGCGCTGACGAGGACGTAGGTGGGGACCACGAGACACGATGCAGAATAAATAGTGGTCTGAAATCGAGCGGATTTCAGTCGCAGTTCTGGTGTGGTATCGTTGTTGTAGCGTTCGCTAACACGGAGAGTCCTAGTGACAGAGACCGTGGTGACAGAATCATCGAGCCGATCCTAGGACAGGGATCGATCGATCAGTGACGCAAACGAGTTATCTCGGTCGTAACTCACGTAATTGACTTATGATAGCTCGAGGTCTCGGCTGACGTACCTTGCGAGATATAATGCTCAGAGTGCAGACCCTTTTCGCCCTCCTGTGCGTGAACATCGGAGCAGTCAAGTTCTTCGGGTAACGCTCAGAGGGCGACTCTGCAAATTTTTGGGCGATTCGTCTCTCCGGTCGTTGGTCTCCAGCGCGACGTTTAGGCGATGGAAGATCGTTGCGTCGTTAGATTCGAATCAACCGGACGGACCGAACTTTTCGTTTTAAATAACTCGCTGATTTCGAAAGCGGAGAGAATTTTCTAATCGCGACGTCCACTTCGTCTTCTCGATCGATCGCGCTCGTTCGTTCACCCATACCGAGATATGTCACAAAAGTTAGCAGTTATGGCCTAACAGTCTGCGCTACGATCCGCGAAGAGTTCACGCTCATCCGTTGGGAGTGTCCTATCCAATCAGCATCGATCTCTCTAACGCCTCGTTTTTCATATCGCAGGTTCGGACCGACGACTAGCGCAACACCTTCCGGAGGAGACTTCGAAATTTATTGGAACGTACCGACTTTCATGTGTCATAAATACGGATTGAAGTTCGAGGAGGTGTCACGTGACTTTGGTATACGGCAGAACAAGAACGACGATTTCCGCGGGGATAAGTTCGCGATACTTTACGATCCTGGGATGTTTCCGGCGCTGTTGAAAGATAAAAACGGTAATCGGTGGAATAATGATATTTTATTCGAAAATACGTTCAAGTTCGACGAGACTTGGAAGATAATCGGTGGATCCTCATTGACAAAACTCGGTTGGATCGGTTTTACTGAACGATAAGCGATATCGGGAATGATTCGATCTGCATACGATAATACGCGATGAATTAAATTTTCTTACGTCGATCGTGTGTAGGCAAGGTCGTTAAAAGAAACGGAGGCGTACCACAAGAGGGCAATCTCACTCGGCATCTCGAAGTGTTCCATCGACACGTGACCAGTCAAATACCGGACGAATCGTTTAACGGCCTCGGCATAATAGACTTCGAAAGCTGGAGACCGATCTTTCGACAAAACTGGGCATCCTTGCAGCCCTACAAAGACATATCCATATCGCTGGTTCGCAAAGAATATCCGTTCTGGGATAAGCATGCCGTCGAGCGCGAAGCGGTGAGAAGATTCGAGAAATATGGAAAACTCTTCATGGACGAGACGCTGAAAACAGCGAAGAAGCTAAAGCCAAAAGCCAAATGGAGTTACTACGCTTATCCCTACTGTTACAATATGTCGCCAGGCCAACCCAACGAGCATTGCGCGCCTAAAGCGATGGAGGAGAACGAAAAGTACGATATACGAGTATATTAAGATACCATCCTTCCGATCGGTTCTAGAATAATCGAATTATCGATCGTTGAAATGAATAAATTAGAGATAGCTCATGGATTTGCGTCGATGTCGGGTCGATAAGATGTTGGAAATAGGAGCGATGCTTTGTTAAATCGATTCCTTCTTTCAGGATGACCTGGCTCTTTGGAAACGAAGACGTGATCGTGCCTTCCGTGTACTTCAATCTTGCTCTCGCACCGAACGACAGGGTGGGTTTCGTTCGAGGGAGGGCCAGGGAGGGCGTGAGGATAGCCAACCTGACAGGACTTCATCAAAAGGTTTACGCTTATTACTGGTTTAAGTATCAGGATCGCAGCGAGCAATACGTGAGCCCGGTGAGTTGGTTTTCTTCGTCTCGTAACGATCCTCATCGAGATCGAGAGATACGTCGCCTCGCACGTTTTCAAGGAAGTTTCTTCAAAGTGGCTTTATCTCCGCAGGAGGATCTCCGTGCCACTCTACAGGAGATTTCGAACGTCGGTGCCGACGGTGTTATTATTTGGGGAAGTTCGGCCGACGTTAACACCGCCAAGAAGTGTCAAGAACTGAGGAGCTATTTGATCGAATCTCTGGGTCCTATCTTGGACGAAGTCAGGCAGAAATCACGGAACAACCACGGAATTCGTGACAGCGACGCTTCGCACAATACGATCGATAGCAATCCCAACACGATTTAACGGTGATGTGTTTAAGAACGCATATATATTTATTTCGTTATTGATTCGACGCTTTGTACGGTCGAATCCTGTGTTCGGAAAGGGATGGAAGTATCTTTGCCTTTTGACTCGATAAGTGGACTTGAAAGAGAAGCGTCAACCCGAACGTTGGAGAAGTTTAAGGACGCGAGGACGAGAACTTATCGTTAGTTCGAAAAATACGTAGATATTTTAAGTAAACGACCAAAGACTAAAACGATTAAGCTGTAGTAGCCCAGTGTCGGAAGAAAATTAATAGACTGCTAGAAATAAGAACTCGCGTCGAGTCTTTATCGTTCCAAGACAGCTACGAATGGATAATTTTAACTATCGAATTTAACGAATGTACAAACGTATTTCTGTATTTAACATCTGTTAACATTCTATGACGAAAGAAAAATACAATGTTAAGACGGGAAAAAAAGGAAGAAGAAATTAAAGGATATGTCACGAAGATGATGAAAGAGAGACTAGTTTCGTCTATTCGCGAGGAATTATCTTTATTAACGTTTACAGGAAAATATCGAAGGACCTTCTTCCTCGATCCGTCAGAATTCTTGAGAACAACGACGACGTTTACTCGTGGATACCCTTCCGTACGTCCTCTCGACGTAGCAAATCGGCCGAAGCTCACGACGAACGCACTTTAGCACTAGTACACGACAAGTTTTACTGGTTCGAGGTGTAAGGCCTCGGGCGATCTTGCTTTTTACAGTACACACGGCTACGTCGGGTAGAAGGTAGTTAAAGATCTCCCTTGCTCGCGGCTCATGCCTTCTTTGTTCCGCTCGTTTCTTCGCCTCTCTTCCCTCCTCGTACTCTCCCCCTCCCACCGCCACCGTTTCTTTCTTCCCTCCGCGCCTTCGTTCTTTCTCCTTCCCCCTTTCTCTTTCCCTGTTTTCTCGAAGATACCTCAGGAGATCTCGCGAACGAAAGAGAAGCACGGAGAGAGACAGAGAGTGAGGAGTTATAGGGAGAGGGAGAGAGAGTGGGAGGGAGAGAGGGACGGCGCGGAACCGAACGTACCGAGTAGAAGGAGGAGCTGAAGGAGCCGCTGGTGGTAGTAGTGGTGGAGGAGGTGGTGAAGGAGATGGAAAAGGAGGAGGAGGAGGAGGAGGAAGAGGAGAACGGAACAGAAGAGATCGGCAGCACAGTTTCGTGCTCAGCTCAGCTCGGTTCGGCTCAGCTTCGTATCGGCTTCGGTTCTTTCGAGGAAGAGAAGTTTTACGGATTTCCCTGAGCTACGGTAAGCCATCGGCATCCGCCAGTTGAAAACGGAAAGTCGTAACAGCGAGGATCGGTAATCGGGCTAGCTTTTCTCTCAACGAACGGCCAGATGAAGTGCGCTTGAGGCCAATCGGATAGATCGTTAACGTGTTGCGCGTAGATCCGCTGCGTAGTGCGTACGTGGTTGCGACGCCGCTGACGTACACCTAGGTGAGTGACAGTACCTTCGAGAAAGGCCCCGAGGCTGTCGTGCCACGATTGCCAACACCGATCTCTCTCGCTGAACTCATCCAGATCACGGAGGATCGTGCCATGGGTCTCGATCGGACGCGTGGGATGGGCGTGTTGAACGTCCATTCATCGAGTCGCACGTCCGATTTCGATACCTCGCGAACGGCGTTCGTCCACTGGTCGGATCGAAGTCACCGTACTGTAACGTTCGATGTTTCGTCATACCGGAGCTCCGAGGCGGTGCCATTTTCTAGCTACGCTTTTCTAGGAAGTTTCATCGAACGACATCGACGACGGCAACTTAGATTCACGCCCGACGGTCGAGGTTGTTCCAATGGAATTTATACGAACGCTAGAATTTTCACGCTCTTCCGAGCTGAGAGAAGAAGGTGTCCATCGGTACCTGCTCGATAGAGAACTGCTACGAAGCTTAGGAAAGTTTTAAATTGGATCGGAGTTTCTACCCTAAGTAGCCTAGCTAAAACGATTTGGGTGCTAATCCTAATACCATACCCTATTCTCGAGTTAATGATAGCTTTTCATAGACGCATGAGTCAAGTTCCACGCTAAATTGTTAGGAGGTAGCAAACCTACAATTCGTTTCTTTCTAATGAAGACCTTTCGAAATTGACCCGGGTTGCCACCGTTTGGGTTCGTCGATTGTTCGTAAAAATCATCCAACTTGGCACGTTCGACCGTATCGTCGGTATCGCGTGTGCCTCGTTGTAAGTCAAGAAGGAAGGACATCGTTCGATCTTGCGAATCTCAAAGAAATCTCGATACTTCGATATCCACCATTATTGATCTCGCATTAATTCGTTTCGCTGAAAGAACGTTAATCGGTATCGTTCCAGAAGTCCTTACTGAATTATCGGTAAACTGTAGGTAATCCGTGTAAATCGTATCGATTTCGCGTTCTTCGGTCGATGCTAAATCGACATTTTTTCCAATAGACGTTACCGTGCTCCATTGGCGTCCAAGAATATTTCTATTGCATAAATTTACCGTAAAGTACCCGTAGTAGGCGGGAGGATTCTTACTTTCGAAACTGTACAAAGGTAAGGATTTTGGTTGTGTTCTCTTGGATATGCCGCGCGTCAGTGTTCGCGAGGTCACCGTGGATCGCGTAAGAGTAAAGAAAGTAGCTTCGTCATCCACCACCTGGATCGCGTCCATGCACGACGCTGAAATAACGGGTCGTCATTCACCAAAATGCTTAAGAAAGAGCAAGATGCGATGTCGCCTCGATGCCGAGCGAATAGGCGACTCGGGCGGAATCCTTACGGCCATTGACGATCTTTCGAGCGACCGAAGACATTTTATTCGCAAATCGGACTTTTCCATAGATCCGTCGGCGATCTCTCATAAATATTCGATTGACGCGCTCCAGCGTTACTTGGTGACTGGAACCATGTCGATTATGGTGCGCGTCGTTGGATCCAGGAAGGAATCGCGACACCGTACGAATTAAAAAGTCCAGGATGTAATTGCTCGTGCGTTTGAAAATACGCGAGGAACACGAGGCGGTGGGAGGGGACGAAGGATCCACGGTTTGTTGCTCTTTCGCTTCCGACAGGAAGAAGAAACGAAACGGTGGCGCAAAAAGTGAAAGAGAGAGAGAGAGAGAGAGAAATAAAGCAGACAGACAGGAAAGAATAAGAGAAGAGAAAGAAAGGTAGAGCTGGTAGCGCCAGAAGTAGCGGGCAAACTCCGAGAAGACGAAAGGGCCCGTTTTAAAGAGGCGAGCATTAAAAACAACAATGTCATTACATTTTAACGACCTGTTCTTGGACTCTGCCCTCCCTTTTAAGAGCGTTCGTTTACAGGTATGTGATCCGTTCGCATGAGAGTCGGACCGTGAGGTGCCTTTAAAGGGGGCACGCACGAATTACGCTTACGGGCCGAGATCCTGTAAATCCACTTCAGCCGGAACCTTCGCTTTCCGATACTCGGCTCGACCAAGTTCGGCAATCGTACGTAGGGTAGACACGCCTCGTTTTTTTGTGCACGAGATCGAGCTAAAAACCTAGGAACGAGGAAACGCATTCTTTCGTCGACGAAAAGCAAGGGATGAAACGAACGAAGGAAACTTATTGGATTCGTACTGGTTGATCTCGGGGATATCGCCGATATCCCCGATTTTTCCGACTCCTCGCCGATTCGACGTATCCCAGCGACCTCGTCGATGTGGGATATGGTCGAGTTTAGAATTCGACGATGAGGGGCGTCGAAGGTAGACTAAAGGAAAATGGTGAGGATCCAGAGGGTGGGGTGATATCAAACGAATCCCACCGCTTTCATTCGGTGGTTCAAGAAGCCTTTAGTCCGGCACTGGTGAGGGCCCTTCTGCGAGTTCACTCCCTCTCGCATCAACCCCCGCCACGACTTCCTTTTTCCCCCCCACAATCGCGCCGGACGCACCGTCCAGCTCGCGAAGAATTAGTATGGGCGAAGAAACAAAAGCACGAGGAAACGTCGCGGAGGGTGTGCGTCGTGGAGGAGAGGGACCAATGCTCGAGGAAGAAAAAAAAGGAGCCGAGATGGCGCCACACGTCCAGCGTGTTTTCAGGGCATCCTCCGATGCTGTTGGCAGACTTCTTTTTTTTCCCTTGCTCCTTCGTTGCTCCCTTGGCCTCTTTTGCTCTTTCGTCCGTCCTTTTAGCCTCTCTCGCTCTCTTTCTCTCTCCTTCTATTCGTGTCTTTGCCTTTCTCTCTCTTCGGAGCTCGTCCTTCTTCGGTTTTCTCTCTTCGATTTACGTAGATCCGCACCCTTGTCCGGCTGAGTCTCTTTTTTCATCTTCTCTCCCGTTCCTTCTGCTCCTCCTCCTCCTCTTCGACCCCCCGTGGGCCGCCTATTAGTTCGCCCACGGCATCGGTATCGCCGGGCAAGGAAGGAGCAAACCGATAGAAAAAAGAGCAAATCGCGAGGAACGATCGCGAAATCTGAAATTGGGGTACGCGAAAACGAGCGACGGATGGGTGAGGATTTTCATTAAATTAAAAGTGGATAAGTAAGGTCGCGATAAGGATCATCCGCCGTGGTCCTAGTTTATTACGATCTTGGGCGGGAGCGATGAATTTTATTCCTCGAGGAAGATTTTATTCCTCGATTGGAGATTTCTCTTTGCGAATCTTATTACGCATCGAAGCGTTCGCAAAAGAGATAAAAGTCGCTCGCTATGGATATTAGTTTTAATGGCGTTCCGTTGGCCAGCTTCTTAACGATCGATCTTCTGAAATTATTATTTCAAGATCATCCAAGCTTATCGCGTCGCCGTCGCTTTTCGTACCACGAGATTATTGTTATCTAATTTTACAATGTTTGCGCTGACTACGAAGACGAGGAGAGAGGTGAGAAGTAATACGAGTCAAACAGAATATCAGAGAGGGTCCGCCTTTATTTTCAGACGGTCTAGTTTTGAGTTGGTCCGTAGCCATACGCGATGGAAGGAACGTCTTTGCGAGATATACGGGTAGAGACGATAAAAAATGGAGTCAAAAGGAGACAACTGACTTTATCGAAAAGAACGCAGTTTATACCTTTGTCGCGAATAGTCCGTAACGCGCATTTTAGCGTCATCGACATATTCGTACGCCACTCGATCGAACCAAGACCATCCTAAACGCAAAGGACTTCTGGGATTGCGAAATTTTACGCGCGGTCGTCAAGCTGGTGACTGTTTTAATTACGCTTTATGAATCGTAGAATGTAATGCCAAACGCATCGACACGAGTTTTCTCCAAGGATACGTCGTTTTAAAATCATGAAAAGGGCACGTTTTATTTCCTCTGCAAGAGAAATAAACAGAGAAAAATATTAGCTGTGATACGTCGTTAGGAATAAATTTCTGGTGTTGCTGATTCCTCGATTCTTTCAGATTGATCGCAACTCGTTTAAGAGGGAAACGCGAAGATCCGCTTGTTCATCAAGAAGCGTTTCACAGCTATCCCATATGAACATGGAAAATCGTAGTCTAGGGCTTCTGTAAATCCCAAATTCTACGAAAATTCTTTGGCAAAGTAAAATCCGACCGATCCAATCTTCCTGTTTTCTCGTGATTCTTGAAAAGAGCCAGTCCTAGAGGACTAGAGCCAAACTAGATGACTAAAGTCAGACTAGCAGACTAGAATCAGACTAGAGGACTAGAGCCAGACTACAGAACTAAATTCAGATTAGAAAACTAGAGCCAAACTAGAGGATCGATCCATATTGGCAACGCGTAAACTTGGCTACATCGATAAAATTGTCTCCTAGGCTCGTCTTCTGGTCGTTTTAAAGTCCAGCAGCGTCGAAACGTCTTAGAACGCGCGCAGGATTCAGGAAAGACGACGTCGCACGTACGTAGATACGTACTTAGAGGATAGAATCGGCGAAGGTAATCCAGCTGTGCCAGCTGCAACGAGAGAAGCGAGCGGCATAGAAAGGGACGCCACGCGTGCTCGCGACGCGTACGTGTTTACGCGTCCTTCCATTGGTCCTCGAGCACGACCGCCGCTTTATCCTGCTCTTTCTTCCTGCTTTCCCCTTGCCCCGCTCGCCGCGAGCTCGCCCACTCCCCGACTTAACCGCAGTAAGCACATCGCGACTGCACCTCTTCCTAGCCACGGTAACGCAGGTAGGAAAAAGATCATGAACAATGCGCACCGGAACTCGCTCCGCGTTCGCGGCAGTGCCGTATCCACGCTGGTCACGCGCCGGCCATTGGTGGCTCGCGGATCACTTCTAAAGCCTATCCAAAGCCTGGCTGAAGCACTTCTAAAGTCTATCGCCCAGAGTCGCGTTTACGATCGAACGATCTTAACGATTGGACGAGCTAGCCATCACGATCCTTCCTCGAGGATTTATCGATGGTTCATCGCCGATTGCCTCTTTTATCTCGCCTTTGTTTGCAAATCGTTTTATTTCGTCGTCTTGGGTGTAATCAACGTTTTGATCAAACCCTTTACGGCCCAACGTCGAGTTCGACTCGACGTCATCTTTCTTCGCAGGAAGGAAAAGTGATCGATAAAGTTTCCTAACTTAAATTTCATTTTACTTTCTACTTTGTACAACGTATAAATATTGTATATGAAAACTCAAGTAAAATCGCTAGGTCGACGATGAATAAAACTCGCGTCCGGGATCGTATTTGAAAACGAATTAACGAATCGACGAAATATTATATTTCTCAACCACGTTATCGACCACCTGACAGACCATTCCAGTGTTGCAGTATTTCTCGCGGTATCCCAAGTCTCGCTTCGTTTTCGAGACATCTCGCTGTTTAGGTGCCGAAAAATTGGATTCCCTTGTTTACGTAGCGGTAATATAAAAATCGAGATAATTGGACGGAATCGCGGACGACGTCGGAAGGATCCTAGGCCCGAGATCCACCAGGATTCCGCGACCTTGACTCTATGTAAAGATCTTGATAATTCGACGGAAACGCGGACGACGTCGGAAGGATCCTAGGTCCAAGATTCGTCGGTATTTCGCGGCCTTGACTCTCTGACGATCTTATCGCCTCGTATCGAAAACGTTTATCTAACCTGTCCGGCGAGGACGAACGGACGTAGGTACGCAAGGATATACAACTGTTCGCGCCGCGTTCAGCCATAATCCTTCGTCCCGCCTTGATCTCTCGTCCGTTAACTTATGCGCGAGGGAGAAAGAAAGAAAGAAAAGGAAGGTGGGTGGGCGGGAGGGAGGGAAGGAAGGAAGGAAGGAAGGAAGGAGGAGGACTTATCGAGGCGCCTCAGCGACGCTCGTCGGACATCCAGCTCTATCGCAAGGTGCTAAACCCATGGAATCGAATTAATACCGCATACCGATAGCGCGACGAGGCGTCGTCGATGTCCAGACTTTCCTCTCTTTCCTTCTTTTTCTTTCGTTCTTCCCTCTTTTTTCGTTCATAGTTCGTTCGTTTCATTTTTCTTGTGTTTCACTTCGCTTCTCTCTCTCTCTCGTCTCTTCCTCGTTTGTTCGTTTCATTTTTTTTCACTTTATTTCTCTTTTTTTCTCTCTCTTTCTTTCTTTTCTACGGGTATCTCTCTGGTCTGTCCCTCATAGAGGAAAGGTGCTGCTCTTCTCTCCTTTTCCCCCTCCCCTTCCCCCTCCCTATCGAAGAGATTCGACCGTGCGAGTACAGAACGGCGCCCTTTGTGCAGGACCGCCTCAGCTCGGGGGCGCGTCAAATTTGGTTGAAAATCAAATTAATCTCGCGGCTGGGCGCAGGACCTTCTTCTTTCCTCTTCCACGTCCTCCTCCGCCTTCGTCGTCGTCTCTCTCTCTCTCTCTCTCCATTTATCCGTACTTATGTATGGGTTTCTCTTACGCTCGTCGTTCCTCTCTGGCTTCCATTTCGCTCGCGCCGACCAGGACGAAACGAGGACGGACTCGATAGAACGGGACCGAAAGAGAAGGAAGACAAGCGCGAGGAGGAACGGGAGAAGCAGGAGGTAGAGGTGGTGGTGAAGGTGGCGGAGGTGGAAGAGGTGGAGGAGGAGGAGGAGGAGGAGGAGGAGGTGAGTCCTCCACGCCACCGACACGGCTCCAGAGGCGAGAAGAGAAGGTGGCGCAGCAACAAAGAGCTTTGGACTTCTGGCTACGACCATTCCAGGGCCGTATTTACTCGCTCTTGCACGTTCCCCGCTCGACTTCGCGCTTCATTTGGAATGCAAAATCGTCGCGTTTCCGCCGATAAAAACGCGCGTCCTTGAACCCATTTGCATCGATCTGAAAGCGCAGCTTCTACGTGGACCTACCGATCCGATAACAAATCTCAGGACTGAGATACCACGTGGTCACGATATCGTTGAGTGATTCTTAATTGTTCCAATTTAATATTTTATATTTTATATAGTACACGAGGAAAGCGAAAGCGGGAGATTTTTTATTTCGCATTCGTGGCGAAATAAAATAAATCCATTATCGGACTATCGATCGTCGATACGTTAAATACGTTCACGAAGGAAAGGACGATCGTTCTAGCCTATCGAGGCTACGATCGACCGTTGGACCGTGCTGCAAACTCGTCGCTGATTCGCGAACGCGCAACGGGACTTTGATTCGTCGCGATGGGGCCTTCGGGCCCCTACGGGCTTCGTCACGTCCCTGCCGCATCCTATTCGGTCATTCAAATCTCCGCTCGTAGAAATGAGATGGGCGGCCGAACCGCGCGCAGCCACACACCTTCTCCATGTCGATGTTTACAGGGTGATTCAACGAAAATCAACGAAGAAACCTAATTTTCGATACCCAATAAAGCGAATTAGCCGTAAGGCCTCCGCGAGACGTAGCTACCAAACGCGTACGTTAAGTCTCTTCTTCTTGTCTCAGATCGATTGTCGACTCCCTCCCCCAGTTAATGGAAAATAAGTCGAGAAATTCACCGTACTTCGACAAACTCCCCGAAACTTCATTCGTTTCTTCATAAATTCGAACTCCTTTCGAATTACTCTGCATTATTGTTGCTTCATCAGACATCGTGCTCTTATTCGTGCCGATGACTCGTCATCGGTCGATCGAAATTCATCGAGCCTTTATTTAGCTCTTAACGAAGAAACCTAAGCGAATGAATTTCGACGTCGCTTCTAATTCTTGCATAATATTGCATTCGTTATTTAATTCCACTTGGTGCACGTTTACCGATTTTCGTTAGCTTCGCGATGCTTCTTGATTAATTTCGATGTCTAATTCGGCTTCTAATTCTCACGACGCGTTTTGAAGTTTTGCACAATATCGCATTCGGTTATTTCGTTACACTTGACGCATGTTTACCGATTTAGCTTTACTGCTTAGCTTCGCGACGCTTGTTGATCATCGAGGCATCGTGTAGTCTGACCTCTTACAAACAAATACGAGAAGACGTACGTACGTACGTACGTACTTAATTGTCAGACGGCAGAAGAGTTTCGATCACGAGCCACGGGACAAGCGATCGCCTTGCACCCTTCGCCAACTAGGACACGAGGTCTCGCGGTGATGCGCGAAGCGGCGCAGCCCTGCGCCGTCGCTCGGCGCTTCTCGGAACTCGAAATAAGAAACGGAAGATCGGAGAGATCCTACGCGAGAATAAAAAGGACGAAGGGGCCGCGCAGTGAGAAAAAGGTCTCCCTGGTGGGGGAGGAACGAAGAAAAAGCTGGCGGGATTAGGAGAGTGGTGCAGGGGGAGGTTAAATGCGAAAGGAACCCAGAGAAAGAGAGAGAGAGATAAGATGGGTGGAGCCTCGATGAGGGGTGACAGGTAGGTGCGAGGGAGAGGAAGGTAGGTGTTGATGATTGAGAGATAGCGAGAGGAATGGGGAGGAACAGGTGGGAATTGAAACGCATCGAAGGGGAACGAAAAGTCGATTCTCTCCTGGAAATGCCGGGAGACCGATTGTTCAGCGGTAGAACGAGATTCCTTTCCTTGCGAAGAATTCAGCTCGCGAACGCGATAGCCCACGATGCCGTCCGATCATGGCAACGAGATCGAAACCAATGACGACCATGACGACAGCAGCTGAGACCTCGATGACGTGAATTTTCTAATAGCGACGAATTCCGCTCTCTAAGGAACTACCTCGAACCACTCTAGCGACTGACCCTCCATTTCTCGTCGTTCCGAATGGTTCTAGCGATTCTAGTAATTGGATCCACGATCCTTTTTTCTCCGTTGTTCGAGCACATTCGATTGCTTTAGCACAAGGACCCAGCACGTATCTTCACCACCGCTAGGATTACCTTCTTGGATGTTCCTCGACTCGCGGAGACGCGCGTCCTTACAAAACTCGATCAGACAGATCGAACCTATCTAACCCTAGACCCAGTCTTAACGATTCGATCGTTTCTTTTACCTCGTGCAGACTTGCATTTTTCTTCCTATGAATGTCATACTCTATAGGTCACTCTTGACTGGCGTAATTCTGACTGATCAGGGAAGAAAGAGAGATAGCGCGAGCAGTTTCGACGTAATGGTCGTAACAGGCCTCTTAATTTGTCCCGCTGCGATCGGTACGTTCGAACGCGCGTCGACGATGCAGAACGCGAAGTTTACGTCCGGCTAGGCGCGGTATCCGCGTAGAAATTCCATCCCCGGCCGGCGAACACGAGAAGACTTTCTCGCGCCGCGCGGCTCTCTCGTCATTTCGAGTTGGAAAGTACGGCGCGTCGCCGGAAGGAGTGCATCAAATATTCACCGCTGGTACCCCAAATCCAGGGCTATTTATGGTAGGGACGCTCACGACGGGTTTGCCTCTGGCTCGTCTCCTTTCCAGGAACGCGAGGACTTATCCCTTATCTCGGGATCTCGGGATGTTAAAACTCGAGCATTCCGTTCGAGATCGAGAGACATCCTTAACGAGATCTATCAATGAATCTTGTTGGAACATAGTCGATACCGAAGATCCGTTTCCACGATATTACTGGCACCGCCTGGGAAGCGGCCTGCTGCTCGAGATCGTTTCTTGCGGCTGCGCGTAGGTATGCGCTCCCCGTAGCTCCCTCCGATAGCTCGAGGATCCCCGATCGACGTGGAACCCGTTTTGCGATATTTCTCGACGTAATTGGTGTCCGTGTTACGTAGAAGTTGTTAATCGTCGCGGTGCCTCCTGAACATCGACTTTTTTCCTCTTGAAGGGCGTAGATCCTTCTTCATCGACCACGCGTCCCTCTCTTCCTTCCTTCCTTCCTTCCTTCCTTCCTAGCCTGGTGCCTCCCAATCCTCGTTCGCCCCTGTTTGCCTGTCGAACTTAACGTCGCCCATTGACGCGCTTCCTTAACGATCGTACGGGCGTAGGAACGACACCGTTCCACCGCCATGAATCTCGATTACGCAATTTCAGTCGGTCGTCGAACCTCGTCTAAGGCCTCGCGGGACAAGTCCAACGGCTACTTTCATTCATTCGGGAAAAAAGTATGGAGTCACGACGCGCACGTGCAACCGAGCTCGTATTCGGAATCACAATTAGAGTGTCGTGGACGCGCGAACGATCGAGTACCAGCCGAGGACGATTGGAATCGTACGGTTACCCCGGTGATCGCGACCGTTTCTATCGGAAACGTCGAAATTATCCGGAGACTCCCGGGATGTGATGAACGAATTTACGATTATTCGAATATCTCCGAAGGACACGCGACGCGTCATGGACGTGGACTTTCGATGACGGAGAAAGCGAGTTCGCCTTCGACTTCGTCAATTCGATCCTGTCTTTGCACGACAGACCAATTCGCGTTTTTACATCTTGACACTCGTTAAAACTCGTACTAACGTGTTTTTCTTGCCCATTGTAAATTAGTAAAAATAATAAAAAATAAATATGAAAACAGAATTAACACGCAAAAAGACAGACGATGAAGTTCGAAATCGTTCCTCACAACCGAGGCAAGAATTCTTCGGACGTGGAGAAGTTCCACTGTTTCCCGATCATGCAAACGTTCGATCGATCTATTCGAATTATTCGAATTCCTCCTTTTTTCTTTATATTATTTGCAGGGATTATGGGATCGACATGGCGCCTAACAACGACGGTTACTGTCATGATCGTTCGATTCGCTCTGCTCTACGCTCATCGCGAACACAAGGTAATTTATTTAACTATTATCGTTGATCATCTTTCTTCTCGATTTGGTTTAAGTAAGTAAGGGTTAAGTTTGATTATTTGTAAAAGATTTCTCGTTATTTATCACAGTAACGGACGTGTAATCTTTCGCAGGTTCACAACATCGTTCTTTATCCAGATAAGCACAGCTGGTGCAAGACGACCCCTATCAAGCAAGTGGTCACGTGGCCGCAGTGCTCGTCGCAGGAACTGGATAACAATGTGTGCGTCGGCGCGTGTTTTTCCTACATGGTACCGCACAGCGAACCATCCGCGCCGGGTGACCTTATAAGACCTTACTGCGATTCCTGTCAGCCTCTCGATAGTCTTTGGCACACGGTAAGATTTTCTAGTTGAGAAAATAACTCGAAAATTTAACGAACAAGTCGCAGCAATTTGCTTCTTCTTCCATTCGAGCTCGATTTAAATCATGCGATTCCATTTAATAAGGCCGATCGTTAAACTTCGTCTTCGTCAACGTGAATTATCATAAAAATATTAATTCATGCTAGAAAGTACTCGTGTGTTAATTAACGAATTTTTCGTCAGGTTACTTTAGACTGCAAGGACGAAGAAAATAACCCGATAAGCATGCAGAAGAAGGTCCAAATTATCACGAATTGTTCCTGCAGTTCTTGCACCGAAACTTCGAGAATCAAGCCAGACTACAATACCCTTCTGCAGTCGTTGACGGACGAGAACCTGGACAAGAACGTGAACGTGATTCACGAGACGCCGGATTTATTGTTAAATCCTAATTTAAACGCTTCGAGGAATACGACCAAGGACGGTATTCTGGCAAGCGAGAGATTCCTTCAGTCGTTCAAGCAGCTGAAAGACTCGGAGAAGTTCGACGAACCCGGTGTGAAGGAATTGTTCTCTAGATTCGAGGTAGACATCGAAGATGGAGAACTGTTGAAAAAGTACGGTCAAGAAGAGGAGAGGCACAAGCAGCAACAGCAACAGCAGCAACAACAACAACAGCAACAGCAACAGCAGCAGCATCACGGTACGACGACGATGCTACATCGAGGACCCCACCATTCGATGGTACTGGATTCGGGAGTGAAGGAAAAGATCGACGTAGAACCGCATTACCTTCATCCCGCGGTAGCTGGTCAAGAGATCAGCTACCACGATAATATTTTAGTAGACAAAAGCAAGAAGAAGGATTTCTAGGAACGCGGAGTCGATCTCGTTGTTAACAGGCCGGACGCTAAACTGGCAGGAGAAATAACGGAGAAGGTAAATGGAGATACGAGAGACGAACGTTGGAGAGAATAGAGAATATTTTATTAAATGGGCCTAAGGAACGCGTCGATTATTTAAAAAGAAAAAGAAAAAAAGAATCGCGTACCTAGTCCAGTATGCGGCGAACACCGTACAGATGGCAGAGTTTCTCATTGATTATTATAAAGAATATTTAAGTTGCTTAGTGGTTGATTTTACGTTTTATATAAAAGTCGAATCGATTTCTATCTTCGGCCTTTCGTATGTATATATTTAGCGTATTAAATTATTCCACTTGTTAACGTTAATACTATAAATATTGCGTTGAGAATGGGCTCGGACTGGATTTGGGGGTTGATCGGCACGTAGCAGCGGGCACGCATGAGTGACTCTGAAACGCGTTCGATGGAAGCTCGGCTTAGTCGATTAGTGATGTATAGGTTAATGACAAATGGAAAGGCAACGCTTCCAAATTAACTTTGTATTCATTGTTGAGAATGAAAGAGAGAAAATTTTAATATATTTTATTATTATTATTATATTATTAAACTATTTAACAGACTCACTGATCTCCCCAAAACGAAATAACGCTATTCTAAGTTTTCTAACACCAGCGCTGAGTGCATAAACGCGCTTTCATTATCTCGACGATTGCTTCTAACGTACATTGTACTTTCATAGTTTCGCAGAAAATAAAGGAACAATTGGTACTCGTATCGCTTACGCAGGACGTTGCGAATGATTTCGTTAATTGTATTGTCTCTCGTCGCTTTCACGCCCTTTTCGAGCTCGCTTCTAAAAGTCATTCGATAATGCGACCGTGTCACTTACTTCGACAACCAGGGATGTTCAAACGGATTACAAAAACTTATGCGTTTATCGAGTTGCGAAACGATATTTTTTCTCTTTCTCGTTATCGCGTCTTTCCATTTCCAGGGAGTCCCGTGTCTTGCGGAATATACGGCAAAAACATAAGGAAAACGCAGGCGTTTCCTCGATGCGATATTCCATACACGTCGATTCGCATAAAATCATCGTTATAATTATACCTGGAAAATCACGATATCGAGTCGACTTTGGCAACGTCGGAGCGTACCGTCGGTCTTCGTTAGCAGATAACACGTCCAATCGACGATGATAAAACGGACAATTTGTTATTGAGATTCGAGTGACAATAATTAAAATTCGATGTACTAACACCGATCCTTTAAGTTACCTAGGAGCCTTCGCAAAAACGCGTTAGAACGCGATTTACGCTGAACAAACAGCAAGCAAAAGACCGATTGCGATTTCTTACTCAGTTCACACGTCGATTGGCAAATTACCAATTGCAAGATCGACATAATTTGATCCAAGTCAAACATTTTAAACACTTCGTCCAAGTTCGTAGCATCATCGGTTCTCGTTAGCAAACAACACGTCCAATCGACGATGATAAAACGGACAATTCGTCATTGAAATTCGAGCGACAATAATTAAAATTCTATTAGGTCACCTAAGAGCATTCTCAAAGAACGCGCCTTACACTGAACAAATAACAGACAAAAGACAATTGTGATTTCCCATCCAGTTTGATCATCGAAGTTGTCTCTTGTCGAAAGATATTCGAAACGAACCCGCTGGATCCAGCCGACAGAGCAGCGCGCAACGAACGGAGAAAGGCGCCTTATTGAAAAAAACATCGCGCAAAGGCTTTCTCTTATCGCAACTCGCTTTGCGAAGAGTGGTGGAGTCCCCTCTCCTTTTCAGTCGACGAAACATGGAGAGGAGATGTCTTCGCGATCGTGATCAACGACGGCATTGTTGCTGCTGTGATCGTTTCCATAAGAAACAAACACGCCGTTGCTGATAACAGCCAGCGAACGCCAATCATCAGCATTCTTCCGGCGCGCGCGGGATCCTTCATTAAAGATCTCCAAGCGAATCATCAGTGTCTACGGAAAAACCGCCGAGACCATTCGACAAAACAACAGTGTCGTTCGGCGCGTCGCGCCAGAAGTACCCAGTCGCGTTTCATCGTCGTTAGGGAGCGATCGAACGTTCCCAGTCCCCGGACGTCAGTCAGTGCCATACCCTTTTAGCTCATTGGCAAGTCGCGTGGTTCCTTTTTAACATCGATTCGTTAGAACAGTCGCCTCTCGTCTTCGTTACTTTACAAGACCCAGAGTTCGAGGCGTGGTGGATTTCAATCGATCACTTCGACTCTTGCGTCGTTATCGCGAGTCCAACGATCGCCGGCACTTGGAGTCGCGATCGCGTCATGTCGCCGTGTTCTTGGAAGAGGTCGGCGCGCATCTTCTCATCCGCGACCATGTCGAGCGCATGGAGACTCGCATCACCACGTTGCTGATCCAGCAACGGCGGCTACGAGCTAGCCGCCATGACCGACAACGATCCCCTGGTCTTCGACTACTTCTGAGAGACTTCGGGAAAAGATTCTGGAGTGCCAGCCTTGACCCGGGCTTGGGACCAACCGATGGACATCATGAACGGTAGGACGATAGACGGTAGGGGCTAGTTTGTTCTAGGGTAGGCTCATGATTCTCGTGAGTTCGATTTTCTCGACTCGACGTTTCAGATTCGTCATGGGAGTTCGAATCGCGAATTTAATGACTTTAATTCGTTCGGTTGATCGTTAATTGCCGAAATGAATTGTTACGAAAATACGAGTTGCATGGATTGCGCCATGGTTGCTATGATTTTACAAGTTAGTGGTTTGGATACGATTGACGGTACCGTTAATAAATGTTTTAGTCTATGCATTATCCCGGTTGGTCTTTCCGTCGTTCTAGCGATCTTGAGTCACGATCATCGATGATGCGTCGATTCTTTGAAAGATTCTTTCCTCGAAATTTATCATCATTGGGGACTTTGATCGACTAACGAATCGGCACGATTCTACGTACGAATTTACGAATTCCTCGTTACACGTGCGATTTTTTATCATTCGCGGAATCATTCGAAAATCAATGTTTCTTCTTTGAATTAAAAAATCAATCTTTCTTCTTTGAATAATCATTTCGTACCACACGACGTAATAGAAAGTGAGAAGAGAGACGCCAAGCGATCATCACAGCGACCTCAGCGAACTCATTGTCTGTCAGAACGAACCGTGGATATCCTAATGTAACATTTTGGTAACGACTAACTCGTATCGATCACCGGTACTATATCGATCCTAATACCGCAAACGTTATCACTAATGTGTCATATTTGTCGCTCGTATATCATTACGATATCAGTCGTAACTAACGACAAACAGCTGATGTCGCAATATTTAGGCACGGCGTGCTTTTAACGTCGCTCCACATAGCAATTTAAGCGCATTAGGAAATACATGAACAATACCGACATGCCAACTGTCACCGCATTGCACGACCCAACGTAATTCCAGGCGGCACGAAACATAGATAAGCACCTTTCGTTGCGTCGATTCCCCGGAACCGCGAGTATTTCCCCCACTTTCTCTTTCACCCGTCGATCACCTCAAGTTTTAGCTGAAAGCTCGAGCGAAACGCGGAGTCGTTACGAGAATCGACGTCTTATCCTTCAATCGCGGTCAAAGAAGATAATAGAGGGGCAGAGTGAAGGAATAGAAAGAGGCGATGCAGGAATACCAGAGACCCAAATATTCGTCGTTGCTTCAAACTCCGATCGTTGTAGCCTTTAATTCGACGATTATCTGCGTTCAGCTCCGTACGAGCGACAAAAGTTAACATTGCCCCATAGTCGTCCAATACAGGTCCCCCACCGCTATCTACGTGAATTTAACGCGTAGATTTTGAAGTATCGAGCGACTCGACATTCTTTTTCGATGACTTCGTTCGACCTTGCGTAAAATTTTTCACGACGCCATTATCACGAGAACGTAAACATTTTGTGACAGGAAGTCGTGACGCATCGACAATGTGTCACGAAACGTAGAAATTCATTTTTTCATGTTTCTTTCTCGAAAGAGACTCGAAATCTTCCGAGGAAAACCTTGGGATTGAGATTCGAATTCGTACTAGCCTCGTAAGAAATCTATGGAAATTATAGAATTTATGGAATAACAGCGTTCAGAATATCCCTAGTTCAGGGTCTGTTATTGTATCGAATCTAAATTAACGCCTTGAACGTCTGAACCGAAGAGCACTGACAATTTCGTATGCTATTTTAGGCTAAAGCGACTTCGATTTTTATCATTAGCGACGTAAACGACGACCTGCCTAAAATAACATACGTTCTTCAAATACCAGCAGATAACCAAAGCGGTAAGCAACGGTTGTCGATAATTTTCTTCTGTACAATCTTACGTGCTGGAAATGACCTCGAAAGCCATTGTAGTAGTTTGTGCATAATCGAAAAGATTCTTCACGTTTTAGATGATTTATTAATCTTACGAAAGCGCGAAGCACGTTTCCGCGATTAATAACGCGCAATTCGGAACGTCTCGAGTTCCTGAACATTGCGTATTTCTATATTGGCGCGTGTCTTCTCTCTCTTTCCTCCATTAGAGTTACGTGATAAATCAAATGTATGCACGGAAATGTAACGGGTGTACGTCGGCATAACGTCGAGAAAGTCTTCGGTTTTCGTCAACTCGTTGACCGTCAAATTCACCTGTTTTGCCAGAGCCGCCACGAAAGTATTTTCATCGTGCCAATTCCGGTCTCTGGACACCACCGTGACGTCATAGACAAAACAATCCGCGGTCACGCGTGACCAATGCGGCGGTCGACGCGTTAATGGTGTCAATCGATGCCAAATGACCTTTTTTTATCGCGAGCAATTTTATTCACCGCTGAAATATCTTTTATCTCGTCAACAAGGAAGATATCGTAAATAGTATTCTTATCTCATTCTTTAAAGATACGCACTGCATTAATAGATACAAGAAAGAAATTTCGCGATTGGCGGTAAATAATCGCGTTAAAGTCTGGCCTCTCCGTTCTCTCTTCTTACGTATCGTAGAAGTTACGCGTAATAATAACGAACGATTGTTCGCAAAGCATTTAGTGACGTTAGGTTAGCAAATGATATTCTTTTGACGCGACATAACGGCATTGCCTTATCGCATAAAACACTGCAAACGATCGACACGAGCAGGATAATAATTCGCGCTTTGTTCCGAGATAGAATTCAAATCCAGTGATGACGAAAACTTTTCCTCCTACGCACGATCAACAATTACGGTAGATAGCCACTTTTCGGATATATAAATATTCAAAATTAATAATATTATTATTTTAAATAATATTATATATATATATACAACCTGATATATTGCATAATATAAATATGTGTATATAAACAAAGTGCCCCATATTTTTCGACATCTTGGCAATTAAAGCGTCAAACGCGTCCAGTTTAAGCTAATAAATCGTGAAGGAAAGTGTACCATTTTGCTGTCGTGTCTTCGAATGCCAAAGCGTCGCCGTATACGTATATACACGCACACACGAAATCGCAATCTCGCAATGCTGTTTACGAAAGGCCATTACGAACAACGTGAAGAAACGAACATGTCGCGTCTCCCTCTCTCTCTCTCTCTCTCCCTCTCTCTCTCTCTCTCTCTCTCTCGCCAAGACACTTACGCGCGTGCGAGGGTCACGCGTTAAAAAGGATACACCTAGAAGTGAGAGCGCGACTAATCTCGCGTGGCCGAAAGGTGCGAGGTAACAACACCTTCGACAAGTATAACTCGAGATAATGGGAGTCAAAAAGGAAGCGAATTGCCCCCGGCGTGAGGAATAACCGATCGTTCCATATTCTTCGAAAACGCTCCTCGACGAAAGAGGAAAGGAGAGAGGTAGAGAGAACTCCGGACTAGTTGAAAAGAGAGAAAAAACTGGTAGGTGTCCCTCGACGAAGCTTTCCGCCTGTAGAAGCGTGAACCTAAGGAAAAAGGTAAAAATAGGAAAGCAAAAGAAGGAAAGAAAAAAGTCAGAGAGAGAGAGAGAGAGAGAGAAAGAGAGAGAAAGAAGACAGCAGGTATAAACCATGGACCACCACTGACGAAGGCCGGCAAATTACTATGAAAACAAGTGTACGTATTAAGGTCTGTGTAATTAGCAGGGGCGTATTCGTAGTAAGGAAGAGAAAGAGAGGTTGAACAGACCGAGGAGATTTAGTGAGAACAAATGAGTCACGGCCGTCGCCGGACCATCCGTGGATGCGTCGTGGTGACGGATGGTGAAGGTAGGAGAAAACAGTGGCGCGGCTCGCGACCAACTGCCATTCGACTTCCCAGATGAGACGAATGGACTCCGATCGAGCGCTTTTCTCGATCGATTCAAAATTGATCAACCACAACGACGAACGATTTTCCTGGTCCAGCTCCAAGTGAAGTAAACACCCAAAGTACTTAAAGAACCACGGTACTTTCATTCCTTTTTTCCATGGTAATGCTGTGGCTGCGTCAGTGCTCTAATTTCGAAACAAGGAAAACATCACGAAGCGAAGAGTATCACGCGTTTGCAAGGTGACATCAGGGCTGGAAAAAGCTCGAAAGAAGCTGGACGTTGATCAGATTTTTGCTACAGCGACGAGATACGCGCGAATCGAACACCACCACAAAACAGTAGACCTAAAAGTATGACGCGCTTGTAGGGTTACATCTCGATTGGAAAGAGGTCGGAAGAAGCTGGACATTGATCGGACTTTTACAACAGCGTTGAAATACACGCGAATTGATCACTGCTCCAAAACGTTACTCCTAAAATTATCACACGCTTGCAGGGTTACATCACGGTTGGAAAAAGGTCGTAAGAAGCTGGATGTTGATCGGATTTTGACAACATCGAGTCGAACACTACCACAAAACGTTACTCCTATCGTTCCTTTCCCATTCGACGACTCCGCGAATGACGAAAGTTATTTGGATCTGCAGCGATATCGTGTTACGCAGGCGCGTTAGCCAACATACTCAAGATTCCTGCGATGCCAATCTTGCACTTACCGCTGAAAGCGAACTGGAGTTGGCATACTTCGTTGACACAACGATGATGATCGCTATCGTTGTTAATCGTACCGATAACGGGCAACGTCTCGTTATGATGAATCGCCGATCGTCGATCGATGAACCGAACGATGATGAATCGAATCATTCGTCTCGTCGGAATTATTACGACTCTAACGACGTCGATCTAGAAAAGTGCGACTCGTAGAATTCGCACGGTCGTTCGTCCAATGAAAAAGAAAAAATAGAGTCGTGCGATTGTGGCGCCCATGGAATCGTCGGTAATCGACGTAAAACTTACATTTCCGTGTGCGTTTCCCCCTCTCACTACCACCAAATCTCTCGGTCAATATCGAGCGTTTAGTGACGTCAGCGCGACTGGACCACGTGACGACGTTTCGCACCATTATCAAACGACGCCGCTGTCGCGCCGAGAGACTCTCTACGACGTCACACGCGTGAAAAATCCTTCAGAATTTTACGAAAGATCATTCTATCGGGCGTTACGCCCCAATGAACGTAATCAGCGATCGGAAGATCCTTGGGATCGAGATCGCATCGATTTTTAAAAGGCAACGATAGACCTAGCTGCAACAGGTTGTCCTTTCGCCTCGGAATGGCGTCGATCCTACTACGTTTCCTCGGCAAAATTCGAGTTTCTTATTCGACCACGATTTTCCCTGGGTTAATAAAGATCGATCGATGTATCGTTGAAATTTTCCCTCCGCCGATGCCCTCCCTTCCCCTAAGAGCAGCGGTTCGACGACCGATCGTTTCCGCCATTTTGCGAGATTTCGCACTTAGTCTCTGGGATCGAGCGCGAATAAAAACGTCGTAGAAGAGGAAGGAGACCTTGAATCGTCTTTATCGCCATTCCGCGTGAGCGTGAACTCGCTCGTTGACGATATTTTCGCGAGTCGTCGCACTCGTGCTTCTTATCCCACTTTCCAGGAACGAAAAGCCGAGAGCTTCCTCCACCACCGCCGCCGACTCGAGACGGCTACCGAATTTACCGCGCGAGTATGAATCGAACGTTATAAAAACGTACTTCGTGGAAGCGCGTCCACACTCGGTCAGATACCGTGGCGTAGTAATTTTATCGCTGCTCCTCGCCGTTTTCCGGAGCTTTGACTTTTTATTTTTTTCTTTTTCCCTTGAGATAAGGGTTGACTATCGAGCGGCTCTCTCGCGACATGCTCTTGATGCGCGCGTGAACAGCCTAGGCGTTAGGGGGGGGGGGGGGGGGGG
>JAITYT010001113.1:533672-544778 GCA_025433975.1 Liostenogaster flavolineata
AGGTCTTCGGTTCGATAATCAAGACAAAGTGATAACCATTATCGAGAAAGAAGTGCGCGAGCGGAAGGAGAGATACGCGTTCGCATTGACGTAACTCCTTCTATATATAGACTCCTGCGAGTATCGTAAGAATCACGAGGAGACGAGAGGTCCGTGGACGTTCGCGCGGTACCGAAGTGGTGATTCTTTTACTCGTCCTTGGATCTGGACAGTCCAGGTGCCCGATCAGTTCGATCAACATCGACTGGTAGGATCGCAGGAGCCAGAACGATTCCCGATAGAGAATACATCCTCGTCGGAGCCTTTTGGTGATCATCGAGCACGGCAGGGTGGGACGAACGTCTCTCGAAGGATTCGATCGAATCGATTCTCAACCGGTAAAAACGTCACGTCGATAAGGAGGGTATTCTCCAGCGATCTGTAAAATTGACTTATCGATCTTATTTCAGACGTCGCGTATCTCGGCAGGGCGACGCGCCTTCCTACCAAAGGGAGAGAGGATTTCCAGGTGCAATCATCATCTGCCGATCGGGACATCGCGACGGCACTAAAGATACCCTTATAACCCGTAATGTATTTGAGATCGCACGTCGAAGCAGCAAAAGGGAGGCACGAGCACAAAAGAGAGGCAGTAGGAGCGAGTAGCTTGTTGGCGAGGAGCCGAGACGACCTTGGGTCATCGTCCTCGAGGGTCAAGGGTAGAACGAGAAAAGGTACTAACTGCTGCTGCTGCTGCTGCTGTTGCTGCTGCTGCCGCCGCTGTTACGTAAATCTCGAACCAGCCAAGCTTCTACTCCGTTCGAGATCTTCCAACTCGATTAGAAGGAGGAGGAGCGGCTCCTACAGGGTATATTTGGAGCGCGGTATGAGCGAGAGCGAACGAGCGGTGACGACGCCGCGTATCGGCTGGCGAAAACTAACCGATCCTGGCGACTGACACGAATACGGGAATCCGGGAGCAGGTCCGAGGCGATAGCACCCGCTACGTCCTGATCGTCAGCGGTTAGCTCGTTCTCCAGTCGCTTCGATCGCGGCGGCGGCGACGACGACCTTGCATCCCACTACGGACTCAACGATACCTCCTAACGTTAAGATACATCAGCGTAGACCTCGGGAGCGAAGCGCGCTCTATGTCACCCAAATGCGAGAGCACGGTACACCGAGACGCGCCTCGAGAACGTTGAAGAGGGACCCGAAAATGGCGGGAAATCGGTGTCGGTAGCAGACGGGGTCAACGCATCGCCAAACACGCTCCGGTACCGCTTCCTGACCCTTGACCCCCGAGAGTCCTGGAGGCGTCCGATCGAACGGCGACCAACCGACCGACCGACCGACCGACGGTCGAACTACCCTTAGTGGTGCGCTCTTGGCCGATCGATGGACTTGCATCTATCGAGTGGTTCATCCCCTGATCGCTCACGATAGAGAACTCTCGTAAAAGAAGGATCGACACGAACGATCTCTGGACAATAATTCGTAGCGCGTAAGAATATAAGTGATAAAATTATGAAGTAGCCATCGTTGATAGTAATAGTAGTGACAGTAGGGGCGGGAAGAAAGAGCACGCGGTCGATTAGGGAGGAGGAGAAAGAGGAGAAGGAAAAGGAGGAGGAGGAGGAGGAAGAGGAGGAGAAAAAAGAAGAGGGATAAAGCTGTCGTGATTCCGAGAAACTCGATTGTTCGATCAAGAGAGCGTAATTCTACGTGGATACTATTGGCGATCGGCGCCGTTACAACGAGATAGAAACAGTGAGAGCAGTACCAGATTCTTCGAAGATCCGATCTCTATTCGTTCGGCCGTCGCGATTCGGTCGTCGATCGTCGTACACCATGCCATCGACGCCCAACAAACTGAACCTGAGCTTCGCCAGGAACGCTTACAGTGTCTTTGGTACGCGTGTCGCCACCACGGCGACCGAGCATCAGCGCGAACAAAAAACGGAACTTCTAGAGGGTAAGGACGCATCACCGTCACCGTAGTGAAATCGTGCGGTTTGATCGATGCCGTGTGCCCCTTTGAAAAATAGAAAGAAGGATGTAAAAGGGCATCTAACGCGCTACGCGCCATGTCCTCGTCGTTTCACGATGATCGTCGTCTCTCGATTTTCTCGTATCTTTTGCGTCTTCTTCGTCTCACGCTCGTACAGGTCCGGAAGCACGCTCTATAATTGTCGATTCATTTTTGACCCTGCGATCGAACACCGCGTACGATGGAAAAATTCTGATCGACTTTCGGATTATAATCTCGTAGTTGTTGTTTAACTTCAACGGCGTGTACGTAGTTAAATACGAAGATACGCTTAATGGACACCCGCATATTTCGAGGTACGTAATTAATATCAACTCCGAGGAAGGAAAAACCCGCACGATTATCCGTTGAAGTTTGAAAGTAATATACCGTCAAAGCCATTTTCCGCGTAACGCGTACTTAAGCGGTTAAGCTCGGAAAGATAGGGAAAAATCGTTATTATTGGCGTAATCTATTGGCGAGCATTCGCGTTACGTATATGATGAATATGCAACGTTCGAGTACAAGTATGTCGTTTATCTGTGCTAGAACGAGAACTTAAACTTCTATCGTTATTCGTTATTAAAATCGATTAAAACGATCGATATTATTAAGAAACGATTCTTAAAAAATTATTCGACTGATATCTATTGCACCTCTGTAGGTGCTAGAGGCAATGGCCTCCTTCATCTAAAAAATGGCGTGGATTACATCAATCCGGGGGAGGAGGATCAAATGGAAATTTATGGGTAATTAAGAAAAAGAAAAGAAAGAAAAAAGTTTTTTAAATCTCAGTAATTTACTCGTAGCGTTAAGATATTTAACTCTTACGTGATCTCGAATTTTAGTTACAAAAGGAACCAAATTTTGACGATTGTCACGTGGCTTCTGATCGTTCTGACAGGAGGCTTGCTACGATTGGTCTTTCATTGGGTTCCACGTTTAATGTTGCTAGCCACTCACTCAAAATGTTCCTTAGACGAAGCCGACACTGTTCTCCTAGTGGAGAAATTTCAAGGGAAACATACGAGTTATTACGTGAAGAAATTGAGAACTTTGGCAGCTCAGGAAGTTATGTTAGTATACGTCTTTTAATATTTCCTATCGTCGTATATTCTGTATCAATTTTTTCCCCGAGGAAACACTTCAAGGAATTCTTGAAAACATTGGGCCGAGTAAAGAGTGATTTCGTATCTTTGAATTGGATTGAATTGGATTGAATTTAGGACGTATGGAATTTTTAAATTATCCGAAAGATGGCGAAAAGTAACGCAAAAAATTACGAAAATCCCTTTAACTTGCGAAATTTTAACGAAATGCAACGCATCTGATATCGATTTTTTGACGTATAGAAATATTCCATTCGATGGAGAATCGTTGATCGATAACGAACCGTGGGTGGATAATGGAAGTATGATAACCATCAAGGAAGAGAAAGAGGAATTCGCAACTTTATCCGTGCACCTGTTTGGCGGCCATTTTAAACGTAAGAAAGACAATTTTGAATATGAAACATTTCTTAAAAATGAAAGGCACGCACGTAAGTTAAAATATTTATCATAGAGATTCCATCTATAATTATTTTCAACTGTAAAAAATTGACTTACGTCTGGGATACCGAAAGATCGGAGTTTTTAAAATTGCGCGGTCTTGATGTCGGTGTATTAACTTCGACGTTACATCAAATGCAAGGCCTTAGTTCCCAAGAACAATACATGAGGTAAGAACGATCGGTTGTAAACTTCCTCGTTATTATTCCGTTGTCTAGGAAACACTTCTCATTGTTCGTGATTTTTTTATTGTCATTTGCAGGCGAAGCGTTTACGGAAACAATGAAATCATCATTCCAGTTAAAAGCATACTGACTCTACTCTGCCTTGAAGTACTTAATCCATTTTATGTCTTCCAACTTTTCAGTTTTTGTTTGTGGGTAGCGGACGATTATTATTACTATGCCATGGTTATTCTCGGCATGTCTAGCGCCGGAATTATCGTGGCAGTCTTCCAATCTCGACGAGTAAGTTGAATCACCTTAGAACATCAGTGTTGCCTTATTTCGTCATCTCTTTTATTATTGAACGATCTCACGAATAATATTCTGTTTCAATTTCGATCTTACTAATAGAATCAGCACAGTTTACGATCTTCGGTTCACTCGTCAGACGTGGCCACTGTAATGAGAGATCGATCGACTGGACAAACCGCGACTGTACCTGCTGAACGTTTGGTTCCAGGAGATATCATAGTCATTCCATCTCATGGTTGTTCAATGCCTTGCGATGCTGTACTGTTGACCGGAAATTGCATTCTCAACGAATCCATGTTAACAGGAGAATCTGTTCCAGTCACAAAAACGCCTCTTCCTTCCTCCAGCGAAATAATGTACGACACGAAAGAACATGCCAGGCATACGTTGTACTGCGGTACCAAAGTCATTCAGACGAGATACTTCGGCTCGGAGAAGGTACGTATCGCGAAGTGTTGGAAATTCGTCGTAGGAGAGTCAATTTAAATTAAAGTCGGCGATTTTGTAGGTTCTAGCGGTCGTCGTCAGAACGGGATTTAATACCAGCAAAGGAGGATTAGTACGTTCGATCATGTATCCACCACCCGTGGATTTTAAGTTTGAACAAGATTCTTATAAGTTTGTCATTTTGTTAGCTGGAATAGCTAGCATCGGTGTAATCTATACTATCGTGACTAAAATCATAAGAGGCGTTCAAAGTAGTCACATAGCTTTGGAAGCTTTGGATCTCGTGACGATCGTCGTACCACCCGCTTTACCAGCAGCCATGACCGTAGGACGATTGGTAGCCGAACGGAGACTGGGAAAGAATAAAATTTATTGCACGAGTCCAAGGACGATTAACGTTTCAGGGTCCATTGATTGCATTTGCTTCGACAAAACGGGAACATTGACCGAAGATGGCCTTGATATGTGGGGCGTGGTACCAGCTTCGGACAAAAAGTTTCAATTGCCGATAAAAGATATCATAACTTTGCCACTAAGCAAATTACTAATTGGAATGGTTACGTGCCATGGAATCACGATAATCGACAATCAGTTGGTAGGTGACCCTCTGGACCTTAAGATGTTCGAATCTACCGGTTGGTCCTTGGAAGAGCCGGACGTTTCGGATACCTCCAAGTTTTCTATGATCTTTCCTACGATAGTCCGCCCACCGAAGGGTTCGAAATTGCTAAAGAAAGCGAGCAATGATCGTCACACGGATCTGAGCCGACAGAATTCCATGACTTTCGATGCAGTTGATAACATATCGCTGAATAACCTGGACTGCAGTTTGGCTGGATCCGATGCCGATCTAGGCGAACAACGAATCGAGATTGGTATCGTGCGACAGTTTCCATTTACATCCAGCCTCCAGAGAATGAGCGTTATTACAAGAACGTTGGGTGCTAATCATTACGATCTCTTCTGCAAGGGAAGTCCAGAGATGGTTCTTAGTCTTTCGAAGGCAGAATCCAGTACGTTTTTACTTTTCTCCTTTCGATTTATTCAAACGCGAAACGCTTCTATTGATATCTAAGAAGTAAATTATAATTACAGCTAAGATTTTCATTTACGCCGAGTTGCACAGTTGCGGATCAAGTGAAAAAATGGCGTAGCACTCGACGTATCGACGAATACTAATCTCTTCCATTATTCTTTCTTCTAGTTCCATCGGATTTCGCTAACGTCCTACAAGAGTACACGTCGGAAGGATATCGTGTGATAGCTCTGGCGCACAAATCATTGAATCGTCTTCCTTACGCCAAAGTGCAACGTATGAATCGCGAGGCAGCGGAAATCGATCTGAATTTTTTGGCATTGGTAGTAATGGAGAATCGTTTGAAACCGGAAACGACCCCCGTCATTGCTGCTATAAACGCTGCATCCATCAAGACCGTTATGGTTACCGGCGATAATATGTTGACAGCCTTATCCGTTGCCAGGGATTGCGATATTCTCATGCCAGACACGCCGGTCATCGTAGTGGCAGCGATGGCCCAACAAAATCAAATCAAGCCGCAAGTTTATTTCACAAAAAGTAACAGTCAATCCTCGTCGGCCTCGTCGACGGAGGGGCACGGCAATCTGAGCGAAATGACGGATTTGAACAGCGTCGTCAGCTTGGAAACCGTCGAAAGTGGTTCCTTCGGTAACAATGGATTGAGGAACAATGTCAATTATCTCTCCGACGAGTAAGTATCGTAATACGACTACCGTTACGATGCGACCATATTCCTTACTCGATCTATCACGTCTGTATTTTAGCGTATCGCATAAAAAAAACAAGTACGCTTTTGCTCTTACGGGAAAAACTTGGGCACTCGTGAAACAATATTATCCCGATCTCATTTCTAAACTCGCAACCAGAGGAGCTATCTTCGCAAGAATGTCACCGGATCAAAAGCAACAACTCGTACAAGAGTTACAGTCTTTGGGTTACTACGTCGGTAAGTGTCCTAACGACAGATCCTTTCGAGTTGGAAATAGTCCCTAAATCGTATCATTAATCCCTAAATTCTATTATTCGCAGCCATGGTAGGCGATGGCGCGAACGATTGCGGAGCATTGAAAGCAGCTCACACTGGGATTTCCTTGTCGGATACGGAGTCGTCGGTGGCCTCGCCGTTCACCAGTCGCGAAACTAACATCTCCTGCGTTTTGACCGTCATTCGGGAGGGTCGTGCCGCCTTGGTAACGTCCTTTGGTATCTTTAAATACATGGCCGCATACTCGTTGACGCAATTCATCTCCGTGATGCTTCTCTATAGCATCGAATCCAATCTGACGGATATCGAGTTCCTTTACATCGATCTTTTCATCATTTCCATATTTGCGTTTTTCTTCGGCCGAACGAAAGCTTACGACGGTCCTCTCGTGAAGACGGCGCCACTAAATAGTCTGATCAGCATCACCCCCGTACTCAGCCTCATCACGCAGATTTTGATCGTCGCTATTTTTCAGTACACGACCTTCTGGCATCTACAGCAAATGAGTTGGTTCGAAGCGTTCAACGCGACCGCCCAATCGATCGAGGATAAGAACGACGTCGGCTGCTTAGAAAATTACACTATATTTATCATGAGCTCGATGCAATACATCATTCTAGCCGTTGTCTTTTCCAAGGGTCACCCATACAGAAAGTCCATCTTCACCAATTACGGTCTTCTTGGATCCTTCATATTTCTTACCATCTTTTCGATCTACCTCGCGGTCTGTCCGTTCGATTGGCTCGTCCAATGGTTCGAGCTTGTACTTCCGCAAGATCTTAGCTTCCGCTTTATTTTGGTAGCTTACGGAGCCATCAATTTCGTGATATCGCTGATAGTCGAGTATCTCTTCGTCGAGTACCTGGTTTTTGGAAAGTTGCGTTATCGCTGGCACAATGTCGACAAATCAAGGCGAAAGTTTCTAGCGATCGAACGGGATCTCGCGAAGGATCTCAATTGGCCGCCTATCTCCCAAGAGCCTTTACCGGAAGCCGCGCCGGATATACTGATACGCCAGAACGTCACCGAGATCAAGATAGAGAAACGAGTACCCGAGACGTATCATCCCGTTGATACCAGCTTCATGAACAGTCCAGTTTGCGCTAACTTCAAGCAGTTTGGCTCGGCCAGGGAAGTCACCTTGAATCCAAGGTCGCTCTTCAACGACCGTAGGAACACCGTGTCTATGCAGACGGTACCTTGCTTCGAGGACAAGGATGCCACGGGACAGGCCAAGGTCGAGCTGGCGATCAAGAGACGGCACAATTCCGAGTCCGAGAACGGCATAAATCAATACGACAAATCATCGTTCAAAGCTCACAATACGAATCCGATTGCCACGTTGCCCAGGAATCCGGCTACGGCTCTTCAGCCGCAGAAGTTACGCGACTTCAAGGAACTTCTTGTACATAAGAGCGACGATGGTTTGGCTCACAGCGCGCAAAGTGTCTTGGAACTCGACATTTTGCCGTCCTGAAAACTAGCCTACGTATATCGCAACGTTGCGTTAGTCGCAACGTTTTGCCCGATAATCCATCACGAATCATCGAACGTCCGTTCGCGGCTCCTGCGAGATGTTAATCCGAACGTTTCTTCTCGGAGTAACCAACGCAAACGATCGCAAAGGATCCTACGAAAATTTGTTAGATGATCGGATTGGTGGAACGGTGTAATTATAATGTGCGAACTTACTGTTCTTCCTTTTCTTCTAAGAATCTATGCATTTATGTTATACGTATCGTTCGTTTCGACTAAACCGATTTTACCCGTTCTGCCTCTTTCTATCTCTCTTAACTGCCATATAACGTAATGAACATTCGTTTTTGCTAACGCATATTTCGTTCTTTTTTTATGTATGTACGTTATTACGAAGTAGCAGTGTGTGATTTCTTTTTTTTTTTTTGTAATACGAAAAGAAATCTATTTCCAATAAGATACTTTAGGATTTTTCAGCGATTTTTTAGGAGAAGGATAGCATGGATATCGGAAAGTCTTTTCGTTTTAAAGCCATTTTCTAAGGACAAGTTTGATTTCAATGAAAAATGACACATATATGTGTGAGTGTGTGTGCGTGTGTGTGGCGTGTGTGTGGCGTGTGTGCGCGCGCGCGTGTGTGTGTACTGTAAATAAATATTGTTAATTAATTTGTTAATTAAAATTAAATTTTGTTCAACTATCGTAACTCGATTACGTAACGCGTAATCACGCCAATCGAAGAGTCGAAAGAACGAAAATTCTTTCCGATACCCCTATGATACATACGATCGCTTTTACAGAGATCAAGCTAATTGGGCAATTACTTCGATCTTTTTTACTCGAGTATAACATGCGTATCAATTTTAGTATCTGCAGTCGGATCGATTCTTTATTCTTATTCTGCTTTTGTAAAGATGTTTATCTTAGAAGATGGAATCTATATCCAAGTCGAAAGCCGACCAACGAAATAATTCCATAATCGATAAAAGTAACGTGTCATTGTCCTTTATCTCGGTCCGAGATCCTCGATCGATCCATTTGGAGTTCCACGGAGCCCACGACAGCAGATAAAACGACGACGATTAAGATTCGTTGTTACCTTTTCCCTCTTTCCTTTTTTTTTCTAAATATCATCGAATTGACTGAACGGGTCCCTTTTGACCCGTTTCTCTTCGTCCTACTCTCCCGTATTAGTAGTATTCAAAGTTAGTCCTCTCGAGAGAAAGTATTATTGTTAATTATTTATCGTAGAAGGAGATTCTGGCTCGCAACACTAGATGGTAATGATAAGTCGACTTTTTACGATAAAAATATGTTTGATGTTATATTCCCCGTAAGGAATCGGCTACGTGTTCGTCAAGGCGCAGGGATCGGAATTGGCGGATTTACTTCTATTTGTGCGATATCTCGCCAATGAACGACGTTCTCCGTCAAGATACGACGTTCTCCGCTTCCCGTCGCTGCAGCCTTCACGAATTACCAAGAACGTTACATCCACGATGTATATGGTGTAATTAGCGACGAATTGATTTCGTGTATTACGTTAAGTAGACAATAAATTTTAATGAACATGCGATTGTCGACCCCTTGGCATCGAACTTGGGACCTAAACGTTCCCAAAGGCGACTCGATCAGTTTAAGTTCAGTCGCGTTCAACGTACCATCGGGAACTCGTTCCTGGTCTCCGTCGAACGTTGGCCAAAATCTCGCGAGCGATCGCCATTGTTGTTGATCGACCCGGCGTCGCGGGATATCCGATGGTCACGTTATCACGGACCTCGTGACACCACGAAGGAGGGATCGAGAATCGAAGCTGGCCTTTGGGGTCGGTAATCGATAAGTCTTCGTTATGCGTATTATACATATGGTAACTATTAACTTAACGCGAAACATATTCAGTCTTAGTGTCACTGAAGTTGAGATAATGATAATGCGAATGATGGGCACGCATCGTCATTGCAAAAGCACTTAAACGATTCAGATGTATATGAAGATAAATGTGTACTTATATTCGCTGCTAAAATATAGATACTTAATCCCGTTGATTTACTTACAGCGTTCTATAGCTTATGTTGAAAAACAGTGGTTGTCAAATAATAAAATATGTTTTAACGTACGCCGTAACTTCTTTCGTTTCTTCTTTTTCTTCGGCGATGATAGCTGACCAGTACGACGTTAAAAATCGCTTATCGAGACAAGAGGAATCGATCGTCTTTTATCGAATTTTTATTATTGCCGTTATCTTCCTTCCCGCTATTGGTTTACTTAAAAAGAAGGAAAGATTTGCCGAACAAGAAATAGCCATTAATTTGTTCACTTTGTACGACGTCACTCGTCTAACTCTACCATTCCGAATAACTTTGAGTTCGCGCAGATCACCAAACGTGTTTATCAGACTTCTAGACGCCGCAGTAAGCGTTTCTACCTTATTGGACATCGTACGAAGTGCAATACCTTCGGTAAACTTCATCGATAGACACGTTACGCGATCGAGTATCACTTAACCCCTTCCCGTGTCATTTAGCTCGACGAAATCCGGGTTCGAGCTGTAGGAATCAATGCGCAGTAAACAAACAAAAAAGGAATAAAAAAAAGGGTCAAAATCGGTCACTACTGTAGGAAAATCCGATGGATGGTAAACGGATAAAAGATGTTACGTTCGAATAATAACATATATTTCCTATATATACAGTTAATATCGAACTGGACTCTTGGTAATAATATAGTTATCACCAATATTGTTCACTATATAGTTATCACTATATTGGGAACCGATATAGTTAACGATAATTACTAATATTAACGTCGACTGACTAATGCTGCGCTATAATTATAGAATAGTAGACATCGACTGTGTCACTTTTATCATTGACATTGTTCTTCGCGAAGATCGGTAACTCGTTGAATCTTCCGGTAGGTAATTTAGTTTTTAGTACGTGCACGCCCCGAACCATGGAACCACATGTACCGTTTCTATAGACGGAGATCAAATTTGTCGCATTTACCAAGTTCACTGCCGCGTTTAGCGTATACGACCCCAGCTGAAATTGTCCATGCTCACATAGAAATCTTATTGGAAAGCTAAGAATGTTTTAAAATTTTATTTTAGAGTTGGATATTTTAAT
>JAITYT010001113.1:573361-583911 GCA_025433975.1 Liostenogaster flavolineata
CGATGGAAGAGAATAATCGAATCGAAGAAAGGAAATTCTTCGTCGTATTCGGAAAAAAACGTTTCCGCGAAGTTTCAACAGAGCGCCTATACTTTTGCAACTCGCAATTCCTACGAATTGCGTTGGTGTATCGGCTCTTTTCTCTTGCAAATTTCAACGATATCCTACTTTCTTATGCCAAGCGTAGTGCGAGAATACCAGGCGAAAGAGTAGACGCACGTAGTCCGAACGAAATTCGCGAGAAAGGCGGACAATTTCTTGAATCTAAGAAGCGGTTTAACGATGTGTACGACGATTTTTATGTATATAAAAATTAATGACTATACGAGTGCGAACGAGAGACTGAGAGAGAGAGAGAGAGAGAGAGAGAGAGAGAGAGAGAGAGATTGTTAATATAGAAACAGTCGTAAAATTATGAGAAAAAATGTTTCTCGTTGAATCTCTCTGCTGTTTCGTTTACGGAGTTATTTTTAAATCCGATTCTCGTCATCCTAAACTGATTTTACCGACTAATAAAGACGGATATTCCTCCTTTTTCCCCCGAATCCAAAAAAAGAGGATTAACGATGCACGTCGCCTTTATGAAAATCGTTGACTACGATAAAACGTTGAGTTTAGACGTCCATCTCGTGTGCGAACGCTTTGATCGTTGCAATTTTCATGCTAATATACGTATCCACTTAGTACTTACTAGGGAGAAAGTTCGAATGAAAATATTATATTATACCGCATGTTAATCGAGTTCGGCTGATACGAAGTGTTATGAAATATCGAACGCGGCCTTCTCCGCGCGTTCAAATTATAAGCGACGATAAGCAGGATAGGAAAGGAATTACAAAATTGGAAACGGAAAGAAGAAAAGGAAATAGGTTTCCTTACGATATCGTATCTTCGTGCCCGCTGGATTCGCGCCTGTGATTAATTGGCGCGCTATGATTAATAAGTGCTTTCGTTGCTACGCTACGCGTGTACGTTTCGTGCATCCAACGTGAATGGCGATACGCGTGTAGAATATGCAGATATTTCTATGGTTCTGTTCATTTCGAAAAAAAGAACGAGGAAGAATCGACTGGTCGAGGTCGAATTAAAAAGCGACGGTCAGAAATCGCCGCTAAAAATCGACAAAATCGAACTATCGTTTTTTTTCATTGCGACCTGTCTTGATTGGAACATCCTTTCATGAGAATTTTCCTTTATTGAAAGCATCCTTGCAAGTATTTCTCCGAGAGATCGTTCGTGAACATCGCCATTTTTTCCTTCGGTTAACTTAGATCCGATTCCTTTTAGCGCAAACTTGACTTTCGAACATCACCAAAAAGCGGAGGATAAAAAAATCCGAAATTTTCGAATAGACAGAGCTTTGTGTGGTGCTTTGTTATTCCGATGACGAATCAAGGGGAGCCTTTCTGCTTTATTTTAGATCTTCTTTTCCTTGCGAATCCACGAAGGACTGTCAATATCTCTCTGTGGTACTCCTGATCAACAGTACGATCTTGAGTTACTCGGATCTCGATCAATGTAAAAGCCCCCACTTTGACATGGCTTGAGATCGGAATCTTCGCGATTACGTTCGATATCCCAATGCGTTCCGTTTCCCAAAATCTAGTGGCAAACCTAACCTTTTTCCATTACTATTCCAGTACTGTGTATTTTTTCCGTTCGACCGTAATGCAACCAGTGCTTTAATCAGTGCTAAATCAACTCAGAATGCCCATCGTGGGCTGCGTAAGAATCGACCTAAACTCATCCGTTCTTCGACAGGTCGATAACTTAACCCTTTGCACTTCGAGGTTTTTTCGATTTTTCCCTCCAATAGCTCCGAATTATTCACCAGTAACTCCTAACGCAATTTAATAACACGTTAGAATTTTCGTAATTTTTAAACATTATTCGCGAGAAAAGAAGAAAAGCTCTAAATCTAATTTCCTAAAAATGTCCAGCGTGTTTGGAAATAGTCACGAATCGAATAAATGTCGAGTGTTACTCGACATAGGAGTGCAAAAGGTTAAGAAGAACATCGCAAGGAACGTCGATTCTTTCCTCTGACATCAGTAGGATGTTTCTTCTTATTTTCTTCCCTTCGTCGCGAGAAAATTCGACGTCGTACAGACGCCATTTTGTTTGGGCAAATTCTTCGCTCCAGGTCAGTCGAGAATCGCTGGCGTTACCAACGATCGAGAGACGTTGGTCCCGAGACGATAACTCCTTGGGAGCATCGGCAATCGACACGTCCTCGCCTTCGTTCGCTTGTTCATGTGTTTACTTGCCCGACGAGCTAAGTCTTTGCTTTCTCGAGCACGCGACTGCCGTCGCTCCAGCGGCTGGCTCCTCTTACTTTCTCTGCCGACCGCTTCAAAAGTAGGTCCCAAATAGGATTAAAGACGTTCCTTTAAAGACCTCGCGGCATGGCTGCCCGTCGTTCGATCGTTCGTTCGATCGTCACGATGGCTCTCCACGGCGACTGGCATTCGACGTGAAATCTCGTTCGATTAACACTTTCAAGACCGGCAGCTGTCCAATAAGACGCGTTGTTGGTACCATACGTAAACAAAATCTATTAATTGGGTACCATCAAATTTTACTAATTACAAGCGTAAGAAGTATTGCTTACTGATATTTGGCTTATGATTATCTGCTCCTTTCAATTGAGAAAGGGTTAAATATTTCGCGAAGAATTACTTGTATCGTGACAAGATTGAAAGGTTTCCTTAAATTTAATGAATATATATTTTCAATGTACGTGATGACAATTTTATCTTCTTTTTCTCGAAACAGCAACGATATGAAAACGATTTAACGGGTATAGCTCGAAGATGTTTATTTAATTAGACGCCTTCCTTCTTTCGCAAAACTCTTTCTATACCCTTTGTTAGGTTTTGTACGTAGAGACCGCGCAGCAGGGTCAGATCGCAAAAAGGTGGCCAAAATTCCGAAAATAAAGTTCTGCGTTTGACTATAAAGATGAATAAAGAAACATTTGGTACATTCGAATGCTAAAGGAAAAAGGTCAGTTTTTAATAGCCATTAAATTATTTAATGTCAAAGTTGACCCTTTGTTTCGAATGCTCGATCCGCGGAAAAAAAGAAAGAAAATACTTTTAAACTAAATAGTATCGAAACGAAATGTTCGATTTAAATTCTACAACATGCCAACAACTCCTGGAAATGAAAAGCAAATACATATAGGAAATTAAAAATCCATATAATTATTAATATACTAATATATTATAGAGGTAGTTTAGTAACTCCACAAGTTACGATATGTTTGAAAGCAAGTTCCTTTGTGCAAAGGTACAGCGCAAAAATTACAACTATATCTTGTTTTACTCCTTTTTTTATGGGTTGCGCAGACTCGACATACTTGTGACAGAATTTTTTTTACCGAGACAAGAAATTGCTTCGAGTACATGTGTGTTTATTTCACTTAATAATTTTTGTAATATTTAGCGGCTACTGTTAGAACGGATAATTTTCAAACAGAAGAGATAAAAACGAGAAGTATTAAAGTCTCTGAATAAAAATTAATTTTATCAGTAATAAATTCTTCAGAATTATTTTGTACGATCGATTTACACACGAACATATTATATAAAGAAGGGCAATGTATTTTGGTATGGAATGGAATGGAAAAATCGTATATTTCATACGTTACAACCTAATATAATTTGCCAAGTTCTGGAAAAATTGGCATTTTATTCGTCGTAGCTGCAAGAATAAAATTGCTTCCATTGTTAGAGGTATCTTCCGTCTTATCGTTCTGTCTGAATTAAGACGAAGTTTGCAGAGCTTCGACGTGCTAAAAGAATCGTGTAAATGTGAATAAAACGTGGTAAAAAATATCTTCGAACCGTATAAAAAGTAACGCGTAAAAAGAGACTAGAGTATATCGCGTCGTCGACTTTCCAATCGATAATGGCGGAGATTTGAGCTTTGCTCCACTTAATAATTTCATGGCTTCGGATCGGTTCAATTACATCGTGGCACTAACGCGCTTGACCGCGACTACGGAACATCTAGCATCGACGCCTGCGTTGTTTTCCTTTCTTATTTTTGCCTTTCTTCGCGACGTTCCTCCGTCGTCAACGCGCAAGCTCCCCTTCACTTATTCTTCTTTTCATCAGCGAAAGTGAATCGCTAACCATGCTAATCGCTTAACCGTGCAATCGACTCTTAAAGTTCGTAAAATCGACTGTGAAAGTTTATAAAATCCACCGAAGGCTTTGTAAAATAAACTTCACCGCTGCGAGTGACACGAGATCACAATTTATCTTGAAAATTTTCAAGGAATCCTTTCCATTTTTTCGAGAATTTCCATCGAATTAGATCACGAGCGTGTTTCTTCACACGTAGCCAAACGCGCGCATCACAACGAACTGTCCATCGCGCATTTTTCGCTACCTTTTTTTTACGGTATTTTATTATATTATTTTTTATATTTTTCTATATTTTTAATATAAAATATATAATAATTATAATTATTTTTAATATTAATTATAAAAGCAGAAAGAATTGGCGAGTAGTTGCCAACGATTCCAGGTCAAGACGACTGATGATCGATGATAACGGAAATAAAGACGCGTTGCTAAGATCAAAATGACAGATCTCCCCGATCCGATCATGCAGCGACTTACTTTAAACCGAGGAAATTCACGATTCGGTTCTATTAATTTTAGTAGAATTTTAATAGTGATGTAAGACTTTAACAAAAGACGATCCGGTAAATTGGGAAAGAAGAACAGTAAGAGCAATCGTTTCTCTAAAATAGCAACTATATGTATTCCAATAAAAACTTTGTAACGACAAAATAACATCTCCGCTGGCGAAGAGAAATCACGCGTACGTGACAGCGGCCGCCAAAGTGTTCATAATCGATTTTTATCGTAATTACGCTTTTCCCTAGGGCTCTTCCAGCGATCTACGCTTTATCTCACGAATCGCTCGCGTGTTTCCTTCCCTCCTGTAAATCCTCGAAATTCCTCGGATTCGACCTGCGATAAATCACGAATTGAATTACATCGACCTTGGAATCGAGATCTTGACGCTTTATTATCGCGAATTCGTGATCCAGGAGCTCTGGAGCGTCCAGAAGCGAAGATCGTTGCGGAACGAAAGCGAAACACGACGAAGGAAAGTGGCAATTTTAATATTTCGCGCGCATTCTTTCGCCCTCGAGCGAGCATACCGATCCTCATTGGCATGCTTCCGACGAGCACTTCCTATCGACGAACGGCCGATTGCGTAACGCGTGATAATTTCACTGCTCGTCCTAGAAAAGTCGTCGCTTCGCGCGAAATGAGAAACGCTACCTCGCCGTGCTCGGTCTATCGCGTTTTCAACGCACGCGAACGTAAATGAAGCAAGGTGTCAACACGATCGTTTAAAAATTTCCCACTCACGCAATGGAAATAACCATCGTCGGATCGAAAAGGAATGTCGAAACAACGCGGAACCGATTTGTTTCCATTTCCTGATTTCGTTCGTTTCGATGGAAGCGTCTTCTTAACGCAGATCAAATCAAAAGAGATCACCGAAATTAGTCTGGTTTAGTCGCTTTGTCGAGCTTGCTTATAAAAAAAGTGCGTTAAAGTCAGCGTTCGAAGAAAAATTTAATTAGCTTCAAGCGCTGTTCGCTCGGAGAGAGCGACTCTGTCCGAGCGCCTATAGGCGCTGTTCGCGGTCGATGGGTTAAACGATGTCGCTACATCGCGATTGAAAAAAGAAGACTGCAAGCTCATCGATTTTTCATCGCACGTGCGACATTCTGTTTCGTGCAATACCATTTTTCAATATGCTTCTTCTTCCGAGCGCTGGAGACTGCGGGACTAATGACTGGAAGAGAAAAGGGAGAAACTGCAGGGGTATGCATCGACGAAACTTCATTTTGATCGCATCTCGCGTATACATGATACAATATATTGCTCGTAGGAACGATTCACAGACAATCTAATTTAGGAGAAACGGAAACGTTCGAACTCGTTAATCTCGTGATACGATGCCTAATGGAAAAATGACGAATCACTCTCTCTTTTTCTTTCTCTCTCTATCTCTGGCTCCCTTCCGTCTCCGGCATCTTCTTCCGGTTCTTGCCTCTCAATCTTGCTTCCTCGCTCTCGATGTCCAATTTCGAGGATGTTTTTGATACTCGAGTAGACGCTAAGGCCAACCGCGAGCTCGACGTTTCCTACTAGAGATCTGAAAAAACGAGAAGCCATCGCAATGAATGGAAGTGCTCGCTCGATATTTGGTCGAACGTGTACGAGTACGAACGAAGATCGTTATTGGTCTTTCTCGAGAGTCGTTTCCGCCAGTGCCGTATGTTGTTTCATTATCGAACGTAGCTAATATCGAGAGCACTAATTATCGATTTAGCTGCCATCATGGCGGAACAGCGTTTTCGAATTACGTCTGGTCGTTCAAACGACTCCATTACCCAAGAGCAGTCTCCTTGTTTTCCGTTATTTCGTTTAAGTAAAAGTCCACGGGCTAATCGAGAAGCGGCTGAGTGTGAAAATGCGAACTCATGACTTTTTGTGGATATTAAGAAATTAATAATTCAGTCAAGAAGTTTAAAGGGACTCGAACGACCTCGACCCAATGGTCTCCTTGATGACTGGACTCGACTCCCCTCGCCTAACGATGTTCTACGCGATATCCAACTCGATCTCCCCTCAATGAGCCCCTAAGTGCATTTCTTTCTGCCCTTTCTTTTTCCTTCGAAGCACGATGAAACCTTGCGATATTCGTGAAGACCGCGAGAAAAGGAGCCTCTCGAGTCAAGTTTATCTTCTATTAATCCATGACCAGGAGGTTCCGTAGACTCGATGAGACGCGAGTGAAAGTACAAATCGTCGATCTACGCGAAGGATCGGAGACCAAGGTGCTCAGGCATATCCAAACGATTTGTATTTCCCCTGCGGGATTCTAATCGATCTATTAAATTTTTCAAAGGAAAAATGGCGGAAGGAAACGCAGACGTGGCAGGCGCAAAGTGACGCCATGGCGAAACTGAGTTAGACGGTCCGGAATGAGAGATTACGACGAGTCCCACTTCGTGTCTCGGTTTCTAAATAAGAGTCGCGTAAACCGCGTAGAATTCGCGCGCTGCATTGTCCACTACTTGAAAGAAGTCGAAGAAACGAAAGTGACGCTTAAACTAAGCCAACTGCGCGCGCCACAGCGAACTGTACGCTGCCCGCCGCGCACTTTTCGCTGCCTTCTTTTTATCGTGTTTTATTATATTATTTTTTATTTTATACCGTGCTTTACAAAGGCGGAAAAATTGGCGAGTAATTGCCAACGACTCTAGGTTAAGGCGACTGATGACCGATGATAACGGAAATAAAGCAACGCGTTGTTAAAGTCAAAATGGCGGATCTCCCCGATCGGTCGTACAACGACTTACTTTAAATTGGAGAGATTTTTCCCATTCGATTGACTAAGTGTTAAGATTCTCCTAACAATATTCCCATTATTCCCATGTTTTTCCCCATCAAAAAGCAACACACGAAATTCTTTTGTTTCGCTAAAACCACTGTAACTTTAGAGCCAAATATCAGATCGTCATGAAATTTTTGCAGCTATTTTTTGAAGGTTAGAACTTTTTAACAAAATTTTAATTTTGTATTTGTGGCGCCATCTGCCTGTCAGACCGGAAACTTATCAGCCAATGTGTTAGTGGATTCGTCGTGGCTCGAACGCTTGCAACGAATTTTTTCCAGTGCAAACGTGATCCCGAAGTTCTCTCCTTTCTCTTGGCTTTGTCAATGAAACGAGCTATGCAATTCGCTCGGAGCAACTGAAATTCTTCGAAGACCTCGAAGCCTCTTCCTAGCTTTAGAAACTCACTACCTTATCTTTTGTTAAATAAGAGATAAATACATATACATGTGATATATAAATATTCGTCGCCTCTAAAGTCGTAAGATGCAGTAAAAAAACGTGTTTCTAGACAGAAAATAACAATGATCTTAAAAAACGAAAAAAGATGGCCTAAAAGAGAGACTGTTTTCAGATTATTCCACGTTTCGAACTATTAATGTTATTTTATAAATATTTTGTACATACATACAGGGTGGGCCAACTTGGGCCGACTGTTTTTAATAATTTATAACTTCGGTGAGCTTTATTTTTAATTATCAATTAAATATTAATTACATGCATTTTACATCGGTCAATCCAAGTTGGCCAACTCTATATATATATATCGTCGGTGGTTCGACATGTTCTTCTCGAGATCCAAACGTCCTCTCGAAAATAACGTCTTCCTCGCTTAACTTCCTCCATCCTCAAGGTCTATATTCTAACCTAATACAGATCGCCGATGCGACGATCGTTGGCGTGCTTCCTCTTGACCTCGAGGGCGCTGGGCGTCTCCCTCTCGGCTCGACCAACGAAATCAAGGAGATCGTGCAGTTCGTTCAGATGATAATCCTGATGGACGATCGACTGTTGATCGTTCGACGAACGTTTGCCGTAACGACTGCCTAGAAAGAATCGGTCCATCCTGGGCGAGACCTCCACCAGCTTGGGCGCGTTCTTCATCTTCATGAGGAAGGGATCGCTTCGTCCGTATCTTCCGTTTATGTGAAACTGCGCCGCGCGCTGGAATCGAGCTGCAAGAAGCCAAAATCAAGCGGATCGATCGAAGTTGTCCGTTGTCTTTCAATGGACAACGTCGATCACGAGTCAAACAAGTCGTGATACTTTGACGAAGAAAGTTCATTACGAGTAAGAGATCGTAGCTTAACCCTTTGCACTCGAGAGGCGCCTCTCAAGCGTCACGGTGTTTTAGGTGACAACTAGAGAAAAGAAAACTTTTTGGGAATGAAAATCTGCCTAATTAATTCCTATATTCTCCCTAAACTAGTAAAAAAAAAGGAAGAACGAAAAGTCGCTTAAACACTTACAATTTATACAAATTTTAGTAGACCAGTTGAAAAGAGATTTTCGACAGCCGCGAAATGGAGCTTCGACATCGAGCTCCGATTTTGAAGAAATCAAGCTAAATGAGGAGCTTCGTGTGATTCTCACAGGCTCAAAAAGGGGTTGTAAGGTTTGTTCCTATCGAAAAAAAAATTAGATGGAAGACGCGAAACGGTCTACTACCGCGACACATGTTCGGATAAACCAAGAATGCACCTTAGTGAATGTTTCACAAATTATCGCACAAAACAAAAATGCAGAACCTGACATTACAAAATTCTACCCGCAAAGGCGTAGATGTAGACAACATATTAAAATATAACGTCTTTGTAAGTTAATTGATATATAAACCCATTTTATGCGACCAGTAAGACACTTCGCATATGTTAAAATCGTCCGATCGAAAAAGTCGTCGAGCGCAAAGGGTTAATCGTGTTACTTCGTGCAAACAGAGAAACGTCGATGTAATATAACGGAATGCAATAGATCGAAGAATCTGCCAGCAAAATTTGTCCATACGCGGAAACCATACACGTCGAGTGATTGCGTCATTCCTGTGGTTTTCTTTGCTATCGTAGAAATTTCAACATGTCGATCGGATGGTATACTTTCTCGTAAAGTAGGTGGACAATTACCGGTTCATAAATCTGGCAATAGGACAATTCGAGATCGGTAGACATACTTTCTTTAACTTCCCATTTGTCTCGGGGGTCGATAAAACGAAATCACGTAAACTGAACCATTCGAAAAATTTAGAACTTCGATTTTCTTTATAGGGAATATTTTTTATACGCGTTAAAGATCACATATTCGCGTAAATCCTTCGAAATCGTAACAACGTTCCGATGCTTGGTCCTCGAAGAGTTAAAACGTTACACGTATAATAATTTGTTGTTTTTAACTTTTTCGTCATTTTTTGGATTTACGTATTCGGTTAGTTTCCCAGTCGGAAGTAGAAGAATCAGTTAAAGAAGAAAAGTAATGCTTAGGAATGCCGTATTAAAAACGTATGCTGTACGAAAGTAGGCTGATTTGCATTATAGGAAGCAACAGCTCCTATGAGTTTACTCCGTTTATAAATTTGATCTAGCTAGTCGTGATCTAATTCGAGCATTCGAAAGCTCAATCGCGCCACGCTTGTTTCCGATCGTGAGTAAAATAACGCGAACGACGACTGCCGGAGCGGAGCGATCAAACGAAAAACGTTGAAACTGTTAAAATTTGAAAAAAATGGACGAATTCTATTTTTAACGCAATATATGAGTCGCTCAGAAGCCAATGCGGTTAAGTCCAGAAAACAAATATTGAGAAAATTAATGTTTTTTAATAGATTCATTTTTAAAATTTCTGGCATATTATTTTGATCAGAAAAGTATACAAAGTCTTTTTTCTAAGAGTAAAGACTCTGCAACAAGACGAGATATGTACAAAATGTATAAATAAAAACATAAGTATTTATTGGCACAATGGCAGCATCTTAAAAACTTTAGGATTTTTGGCAGCTGAAAAAGTTAAGAGATTTATGTAAAAATAATGCAATAACAATTGCCGTCCTAAGCTTTATGTTTATTCGTCATAACAAACATCTTCTTCTTCCGAGTTATCTGAATCTAAATTTTGATCTCCAC
>JAITYT010001113.1:583998-595046 GCA_025433975.1 Liostenogaster flavolineata
AGGTCATTTGAATTATTTTCTATATTTTCGTTAGCCGACGATCTATCAGTATCGATACGATTAACTCTACTCGAATTAGGATAAAATGGCATATCACTACCACTGATATCTATTTTTATTATTTTAAGTAAGAATTTTTACACTTATAAAAAAATTGTTTAACGTTTTTGATAACAAAATAATTTTCACAAACACTTCAACGTAATATTTTTATGTTTTAGCCAATGTTTAGATATCGCACGTTAAAAGAAAGCACGTACATACAACTCATTAAAAATTGGCGTTCTTTTCAAGTCAGTATCTCGAAAAATTCTAAATAGCGGAAGTAACAGTAACAATTATTATGAATTTCTTGTGTTTCAGTGTTACCAAAACATGTGGAAAGAAGAAGACTAATTTAGCTTTCATTTCAAAGTTGACGTGAGAAAATAATGATAAGAAACGGACGTATTCTCAACTGCCTTTGAAATTATTATACAACATATTCAGAGGCTACAAAAACAGGGACTGTCCGATCTAGAAAAAACAAAATAACGAGTAAATCCTTCAATGGCTGAGAAATATATCGTCATTAAAATTTGCAAAAATCAGAAAATATGAAAAAAAAGTGCGAAGTTGCCGGACGTGCGCGTGGATTTATATCGACGCACGCACGGGAGGAAATAAATCGCGAGACGCCTCTGAATTTCACGATTCCACCGAGCTCGTGACGCCGAGACGGGCGTTGTTACAGCACGCTTGAGAATCGTTCGAAAAATCTAAGTGGAGCGTGAAACGTCTCGTAGCCGTGAAACGAGGCACCTTGGTCGATCATCGGGACCCGTGAGATTCGACTCCCAAGATCCAGGAACGTGTGACGTTGGGCGGAATGGAGCTTTGGATTCGATGGTATCGCGACGCGTTACAGACGCAATTACGACCGATAGAAGCCTGTAATAAGATCGATAGAAGTCGAAGGGAAGATTGATCTACTTACACGGCACGGAGACGGCGGCAGCGGTAGGAACCGAAGCCTCGTTCCGCTTGATGCAACGACTCCATGAGTAGAACTGATGAGAGGCATGGACCAAGCTCAGCAACGCGAATCCAATCCATATAGATGCTACGAATTCCGCGGTGGTGAGCGACGGTGCGACGTACAACCTTTTGACGCGCGCAGCCATCCTGGGGGTCTGCGACATTCGACAACAAAAATTAGATATCGAGGATTCCGGTGAACGCTGTCGCGTGACTGAAGGTGATCGTCGATCGTCGTCTGGTCGTGGACTGTTTTCGTTTATCCTTTTTCCGGTTCTTGGCGTATTTGGATGGATTGGTTCGATTTTCTTTTCTTTCTTTTTTATTAATATTTAAGAATAACAGCAACATCGACGCATCCCTTTTAGTACGTGCATTGCTATTGTGGTAGAAACGAATATGTGGAAACGGTTCTTGGCGTTCTCTGATCGGCCAATTCGAACCAGATGATAATATTGCATCGTGTTTGTTCGATGTTATAATATGACCGAAAGAATTATTTTACACGAACATTTAAGAATAACAATGGCGTCGATGATTCCCTTTTAGTAAGTGCATTATAATTATAATATATATAACGAATACGTGGAAAAGGTGATGCCAAACAAGAGGATGTAACAGTAACTTCAAGGAAATGGTGAAGAGACGAAAAGACCTCTCGAATTCGCATCGCGATAAAAGGATAATGTTATGAATTTAAAAGCAAACGCGGAAGATGAATGCGAGACTGCGATCACCTAGACGCATTAATTCGAACGATTCGTCCTTGTATTCTCCTTTATCCGTTAAGACAATCTCTCGGGTAATTATGAAACGTTAACGAAGTGACAACGTGATCGAAAAGAAAGAGATAAAAAAAGAAAAAGCAAGAAAAAAGGAACGAGAAGAAAAACGACGGATCTCGCCGTCGACTCTTACGTTTTCTTCTCACTGTCTTTCTTCCTACGTTCAATGAACGAACTATGTTCTCATCTCCTACTTCCTCTTCTTTTTCCTCTTCCTCTAGCTCCTGCTGCCTCTCCTCGAAGATCAATCGATCCTTCAACCCCCTTGAATTCCTCGTCCGAACCAAGAGGAAACGCAGGTCGTCTTCGCAGGCGAATTGGCCAGTCTATCGCAGGAATCGACGTTACCGACGCCCCCTTTTTACCGAATCCAAGCCAGAGTGAGTCCTCGATTCTTCGATGTCCTCGTCGTCCAATAGGCGAATCGCTCTCTCGAGCGCGACAGCGAATTCCAAACTGATAGAGCGATCGATAAAACGACCGGAGTCCTGTTAACTCCGCGCCCTGTCTCGTCCCTGTTCTGTCACTCAGGGCGACGGTGACGTCGAGGAGAAGCGCGAGACTCACGGCATGGACCACGAAAAGAGGCAACGTGACCGGTACCACCGATGAAGCAACACGTAGAGACAACTGCGGTGTCCCATGACCCGCGAAACGGTTTATATAGTCTCGGCCGACTACCACCCACAAGTGAATCCGGGCACCCTTCGTAGCGGCCAATCGAGCTCGAGATAGGCAGACGCCCCTTTCGCGAACCTCCAGAGATCCTCCGCGACTGTCGTGAGCTTCCTCTTATTCCGCGACTCTTTCTTCTTTCGATCGTTCTTCTTCTCCCGATGTTAAGGGAATTCGATCGGTTCTTTTTCTCGGAGACAACTGAAAAAGATCTTGCCACGACCTCTACAAAAAAAACTCTACGGAAACGCTGAAAGTAATTACGTTTTTCTTTTAATCGGAAAACGTTGTTTTTTTGTGTTGTTTTTATGTGGGGGAAAAACGAAATTACTTTCCGAACAATAGCTTGGTCGATCGAGTCTTTTAACCTTGCTTTCCTCTTCCGCGTACTTGGCCTTTCTTCTTTTTCTCTTCTGGCTATTTCGTCTGTTGACGAAGGAAGTATTTTGTCAACAACTTCTCGAGGAAGATGAAAAACTCGGGTCTATAACATTGAGATATCTTCTAGACGATTACGGAAATGAAGCTGATTAATACTGACAACTAATCCATGATATTATCTTCGATCGATCTTTGGAATGTCTTAAAAAAAGATTCTCTTCATTTATCTCGTTGATATTCCTTATTTAAGTTACCTGTTCCTCGCTTAATAATAATAAAAAATAAATGTAAACAATTAATAATAAAATCACACGCATCGAAAAACATGGACGATAGACTCGAGAATCAACAGCAAGTGCTTATACGCGAGTCACTCGTTAAAACGTCTTTGATCGAATTCAGGGTGAAGCTCGAAATCCTCACGAGGAGTCGAGTCGTCGGAAAATGATATTAATCCTTGTTAACACGTTGACTGCCATGTCACCCATTTTTGGGTGACACGCAACCGTTCCAAAAATTAGCATTATCCATATTTTGGCAACGATCTTCCTTTCTTACGTAAGATCTATGTATCTGTATGTATCTAATGACAAATTTAGGGCATTTTTCAATATTTTGGCAGTCGAAGTGTTAATAAGTTCGTCGATCGATAGAAATTTTCTTGTCGTCGTAGACATCAAATCGTAGGTAGAAGAAACAATGTTCGATACCCCGAGCAAAAGTAAAATAATATTAATAAAGATAACGCGATAACCATAGGACGACCGATCGGCTAGTTCTTTGTAAAATCCAATGATAATCGCTAAATCAATATCGTTCTGCGTTGGCGATTTTGTAGTTGGCATTGCCAACGGATAGCCATGTGTCTGTTCATATCGGACCGGATATCCGGCGAACGAGAATGCACCTACCAGGCGTCGCAATTTTATCTCGATAACACCGTAGAGAAAAGAAGGACCGAGTTCGTTCGGTTATTGCGGAAAAAAGAAGTCAAGTCGATATTAACAGATACCGCGTCTCGATTTATCGTCGTTCGTTGCTTTACGACATCGCAAGACCTCGACGTTCGCGAGTGTCGAAAGCTTCGATTTAAATTTACGTGATCCCGAATAAAAATGCAAGCGGTAAGACGAACTTTCTTTTCCATCGATGCGTATTACGACTCGTCGTATTTCGTGACGAAAGTCCGTAGCTTTCACGATTTCGTACCACGCGATATTTCCAATCAAAACGAGTCGGTTGATTATCGATATTACCCGTTGTTTCTTACGTGCGTCCAAACACGAAGAGAAATTAACTTCATTTAATCTTAGCGATCGTGGAACGGAGGTGGAACCTCCGAGAACGAGCTTTTAACCCCCTTTCCTCCCTCCCCACCCCTCTCTCTCTCCTTGGAAAGAGAAGATAAAATAAATACACACGTATTGTATATATCTAATCGACAAAGTTTTCTCGATGATTCTACCAGTAATTTCATGTACTCGAGTACTCTTCTCGCAGCCGTATCTGCGGAAGATAAACTTTATTTGCAAATCTGTCAATCCGACTTGCCCCCATTGCAATTACAACGTTGCTATGTGACGCCTTCAAATTCGCAACGCGTTAAACGCAGAAGCTGCGCTTACGGATCGATCAACCAACACGATTCTCGGTGCGAATCTATTAAGTTGGTGCATATGAAATGTCGGCTTTTCTTTACGCATGAACATTTGTGTCCTTGTTTTTGTTATACTTTTGTTTTTGGCATAACCTCTGTCCATTGCCGGAATCACGTCTGTGAAAAATGATGCTCCGAAAGCATCGGTGGAAACGAATCCAACTGTATCTACGAGGAAACTTGCTAACAGAATGAAAGTTGACCATGCAACGATATCGCCACACCTTTCTGAAATTGGCAAGGTGAAAAAAATGGATAAGTGGATATCGCTCGAACTAATGGTCCATTACGTCTCTACGGCAATGCTCGGCCGTATAGTCGTACAAAATATTTGCGAAATTAAATGAATTAATATATGAAGTATTGCAGCGCCCAGCTTATTCACCCGCCCATATTCCGCCAATCGACTTTCATTTTTTTAAGCATTTTAGAACAGTTTTTACGAGCTGAACAGAGTGAAAATGAAGACAATCTGAAAAATTCCATATCAGAGCTTGGCAAATTGAGCATATTTTAATTAAATAAACAGCTTTAGAAAAAATATGTGCAGTTTTATATATTCATTTAAAAATCCGACATTTATCCTCTTCGACCTAATGTTTTGATACAAAAAATGCCAGTTACTACTACCTTGTATGCATCTCCCGATTTTTATATCAAGACTCCATTTAAAATTCCCACCTAAATATAAAGTCGCATTTAAAGTCGTTCAAACTTGGTCCGCGTTATAAAGTTATCGTGATTGATACAATCAAGTCGTATACAATGGCTCTCTCTCTCTCTCTCTCACTCTCTCCCTAAAAAAATCGAAACTCGTAAAGTTGCAAAAAGATTTCCCTTCGACTTTCGCGCTTTCCGCGATAAATTACCGTTCGTTTAACGATTTCCTTACGACGCGCGTATCCTTCCTTCCGTTCCACTCTCTATGACGATGACTCGTTCATTCGCCGCAGAAGTCACGTTTTCGCAGTCGTTTCTTTGGAATCACCTCGTGGCACTTTAACGTTAACATTAACGGAGCGAGGCATCAATTCTTCACGCCTCAAAAGACAAAAGTTAATGAGTAGAGAACGAGGCAACATTTATAGGTATTTACACTAATTTCATCCGGTAATCCATAAAACGTTGTTATCGAATTTCTATGAATAAATTTGCGTAAATACGGCCAAAAATTTATCGAACACGGTAAAAAGTATCGAAGTAATTTTATCATTCGAAGATAGAGGAAAAGGATCGCGCGGAGTCGCTAGTCTACGTGATTGCTGCGGTTTATCGAGCACGGCATTCGCTCGTTCAGTTTATCTCGTAGAGAACAAAATTAAAATCGACTCGTATCGACGAGAAAATAGATAGGATGACTTTTCGACCGATCGACGATTTAATTAATCGATCCATGTGTGCGAGCAAATGATCATTCGATCCGAGAAGCGGCGATCGTTACGCAGGAAGAAACTCGACGACGATAACTACGGTGTCGCGAAATAAGAGGCTAATTAAATAATTATCCCTGTGCAAGGAGTGACGGTCGGTGGGACTTCGAAAGAAGCCAAATCGACCGAGACGCCTGCCGCTATGGGTGGACAACTTTAATGCGTTCCGTAACAAGGAAACCGAGAAGAACACGAAGGAAGACACTGCCTGATCGATCGATGTAATACAAGAGAGGATCGGGAAATACGATCGCCATTTCTTTCTCTGCGAAAGCGAAATTATCGATCTTTTCGAACGACCTAAAACGTTTCCGTTCTTCGTGGACGTACTCAAAAATATGGACAAATGTTCGCTACCTAAACGATCTTGATGCAAGGAAGAGTGCAAGGAACGGAAAACGACGTCCTAAGGACGCAAGGACGTGAGGATCAGCTAAAAACCAACGTTAAATCCGTACTTGACGAATGAGAGAGCCCCCACGTCAAGACAGTTTCGTTAATTTGCGACGAATTAGTGGCTTGCCTACTTCGACCACGGTGGACATCGGTCTGGTCTCATTGGGACTTCCAGGCTGATATCTCTTTGCTATTTTGGAATTAAGATCTTCAATGACGCAAGGAGCAACGACGATCCTTGCGTCAAACTTTTTTCTTTTCATACGTTTTTAAATACGATTACAGTGTATATAATAACGTGACAAAACGAACCACGATTTTGACCATGTTCTCGTATATATTAGATTGGCGCATATGAAATGTCGAATTTTAATATATATATATTTTAAATATATGTATAATTAATATTTATATAATATAATTAATTATGTATTTAATATATATGCACTTTAAAATCCGATATTTTATACGCACCAACATAATATTGGGTTGGCAACTTAGTGATTGTGCTTTTTCGAATAATCCATCATTTTCAAGCGAATAATCTTCCAGTTTGCGAAAGATAACGGGTGTACCAATTTTTGGTATCGCGTTCTCCGACGAAGTCGAAGGCTCGAATCTGTTATCTTGGAAGTTCCTAGCGGTACAAGAATTCTTTCGTAGTGTATAGCGACGAATAAACAATCGTTTCTCGTACGCTTTTGAACGAACGAGTCGCGGCATGCTCGCGACCGCTACGAAATGAACAGCAGTAATTCTCGATGTGTCCCCTAACTACGATAAGCGAATAGCGCGTTAATTTCGTGCATTACGTGGAATTATCGCCTACGACTCGCTATTTTATCGATTATCGATGATTGAACGCGTTAACCTTATGAATAAAATCGAAAATACGAGGAAGATGAACGAATTCCTCTTAATGAATCTGTGGCGACCGCTTAATACAAATGCGCGGCAACCATTTTATCTAGCACCCAGTCGTGGTAGACAGGGGGTTAGCGCACCTGCCTACGAATCAAGAAGACCGAGTTTCGATTCCCGGTATGTGGATCCATACGAATAAAATCCGGAGGAATAGAAACACAAGCGTAAACAGTAACAACGCTAGGCATAGAAGGACCAGAAGACATTCTACTAGTCCGCGTCCCCCGACACCAGAGGAACACAGTCCTTTGGCAATCGCTACTAAAAGACGATACGTTGTGTCCACTAAATAAAGTCGAAGTAGGTAGGACCGACACCTTTCAAACCACATATCCACACATCCTACAAATTCAACGACACCAACAATCACGTAAAAGGGAAAAAAGAACACAGAGAACCAAAGCCGATCGAGAGAAAAACGACGAACATTAAACACTAAATGTACCAAGCGCGATCAAATGACTCTTTTCAAAATTTACTTTAATTATTTATATCGCTTATCGGAATGAAACGGGTGGAACGAGCACCCCGGCTCATGGGCGAGCACTGCAAGCGTGTGTGGGGGAGCACCCATGATGCTAATATACAATATCTAAGACCCAGGCTGTGTGGTAGACTAGGGGGATAGCGCGCCTGGCTACAGATCGAAGGGCCGCCAAGGTTCGATTCCCGGCATTCGAATCCACGACGAATAAAAGGATAGTTACGAGTCTCCGACACCAGAGGAGAGACGGAACCCTCTCTCTTTTCGTCAAAACTCGTCTACTTCAACAGAAACTATACGTTTAAAACTATTTGATTTGTATATGTTGTAATACATTATTTCTTTGATAGATCAACCATTTTTTTCTAAAAATCAACCTATTTCGTAAGGGATTTTTCGTACGTTTAGTGTTAAAAGGACGATTCGATGAAAAGATGATAATGCGTTCATCACCGACAATTGAACGCGTTGACCTTACGAATAAAATCGAAAATACGAGGAAGAAGAACGAATTTCTCTCAACGAATCTAACGATACCAGCAATCGAATAAAACGAAAGAAAATAATAAAAGGAGAAAAGCCGATCGGGAGAGTGGCGGCGAAACTTCGGACTTGCTTGCGCACTTGCGCCGAACGAAGAACGACGAACATCAAAAGGACGATTCGACGTAAAGGAGATAATGCGTTCGTTATCGGTCTCATTATCGCTCATTGTACTTAACGCAACATCAAAAGCGTTGATCGTCTGTGCCGCAGCACTGCCATAAATTTCAATAAACCGCGTTATTGCAATAACGATCGAACTCGTCATTTTCTTCGATGTGACGTTCGACCGTCCGTTCAAAACGAATTTCGCGCTGGCGATTCGCCGCCCACCATCTTTTTCCGCCCCCTCGGCACGAATTTTTCCCTGTGGATCAACGGAGACGATCGATCGGTCGGTAAACACTTCCACTGATCATCGATGTTGACGCGATCGAACGCGTAGCTTCATTGCGTGGGCCTCCTATCTTTGGAACGAATTGAAACACGCGTTATCGATTTGTAACGCGACGAGAAATTTTCAGTAAAACGAGAAATTTATCGAGAATTTTCTTCGTCGAGATCGACAATTTTTTGACAATTGGAGCTTCCAACCTTCGAGAATCGAACCGCGGCGAATTTCAATACCAAACTCATATTCATCTTCATCGTTGTACAACAACGAACATGGAGGAAGAACATCATTGTAACAGCATCGAATATGTTTTTAACGCGTAGGATACAAATCGATATCCTCGATCAATGCGAGAACAGTTAACGATTTCATAATCATGTTCGCCCTAGAACATCGAACATGATTTTAACGCGTAGAATAGAGATCGATATTCCTCGGTTTTATCGTGGCGGTTCGCAGAGCACCGAAACTTTATCAATAACCACATCGGCTTTTTTAATTTAGGACGATTCCAAGCAGGAATTCCCTTTGTACCTCTCGTTGTATCTCTCGTTCGACGCTGTCAACGTTATAACACGGCGATTCGAGTCATTCGTCGTGGCACGCGGTATCACTGCGCCCTCGTTCGAACGATGAAAAAATAAAATGATCGAGCGAACGAAGTACTGCGACATTTGCGTTACGCACGAATCGCTTTCCGCGCTGAAACGCAAAATCCGGTAATTCGAGCCGATTAACAGCAAGCGTCTTTTCCCGATGCAAATCGCTTCGGACAATGCGATTTCAATTTCAATCCAGTCCATTTTTACGAACGATTTTACGCACTAAGCGCGATCGACATTGCGCCGATACGATGAAAGCGTTTTTACCGTGAAATTATCCGTCCTCGTGAAAAAATCGTACGTGAAAATAGAATCGTAATCTTCTAGTATCAACAGACACGTTCGCTGTCGACGTACTCATAAATTTTTCTATTTTTAAAATCCAGCGAGTCTCTCTTTTTGCGATAACAGTCGAATAATCACCCAAAACAAAACCAACTGTCTTCTTAAACGAGCATTGCGACGTTCCTGTCACCGAATTTATTAAAATTTTAATGTTAAAAAATGTCAACCTCGAGTTTTTTCATTTCGGAGCCAGTTGCAACGAAAGAGAGTATTCCAACAATGACTGCTGAACCTCACAATGAGATTCCAAACTCTCGCTAAAGTTCAAGTGTTTATGTTTCGTTGACCAAATGTAGGGGAAGTTAATCGATACCTGAAAGATAAAAAAAGAACGACTACGATGCTTGATTACGAAGTAATATCGATCGATGTAATTACTCTATATACTAATCCGGGTAGATCCATACCCCCTGCCCCTCTCGATAATACTTACGTACTTAGACGAATCATTAACATGAATTTACGACGAGGTTGATTCATAATTTTCTGCTTAGAAGCACAGACCCTAAATTAATTAAGAAATACGTCTAACAAGGCGAAGGATTTTGATTACAAGACGTACACTACTAGACGTAGAGGCTTGGTTATCGTTGTTGTTGTTGTTGTCGTTGTTGTCGTTGTTGTCGTTGTCGTTGGCGTCGTTCCTTGTATCGTGATTTTACGCATCCTTAAAAACGCCCGATAGGAGGACGAAGAAGTAACATCCTGGAAGATTAAGATGAAAGTCACCATTTAGTATTCTCGCGTGTCGGAAATATCAGCAACCTCCTGTGGGAAATAAGGCGCATCGCCGGCACCGTGCTTCGCTCCGTCGGCTCTCCCTCTTTCCTCTTCCTCCTCTTCCTTATCCTCGTTGTATCCGTTCCCCTTTTCTTTATTATTTTACCCTTTTTTTTTCTTTTAAATATTCATCGATCGAGGCCTGACATTCGGCAAGCAAAAGCCACGCTTTGGTCGATACGCACGGCCAATTGCGGGCACGGGTCGGTCAAGAGAGTGAACTGAATTATCTACAGACGTACAAGGGTCCTTAATAAGTTACAGGTGGTACCTTTGATGATTGAACTTCTTGAGTAAAAGGAAGACAGATACAAAGATGCAATTTTCTAATTTCGTTCATACAGGTTTGCGCGTCGCACCTGTTGGAAAAAATATTATTCTAACGCGTAAAAAGTCATAAGAAGACATCTAATTGAATAAAGACTAGGGTTCTCCATTTTTGTTAATTTATAGGCTTTTGCCCAATTTACGAAATTTCCTCTATGATATTCGTCAGATACGTGACGTTGAAATGATGATGAAATTAAAGTTCCCGCGTTCGTTGAATGAATTTAACAAAGATAACCATTGATGCTCCGAAGATACATCGCAAACCTGAAAAATACGAAAAATTAATATTTTAATAAAAAAAAAAA
>JAITYT010001113.1:595156-610020 GCA_025433975.1 Liostenogaster flavolineata
CTAAATCCAAGGAAAATATCATTTCGAAACAATTCGAATCATCATCATTGATTCGCTTTCGTTATTATTGGTAATTACAGTAAATACGCAGCGTATAATTAATTGAATAAAAATAAATAATTGAATTGTAATAAAACAGGTAACTTATCGACTCTAACACTATCGGAAAAAAAGATTCTACTAATATCACTCAGTAGCGTGCATACTTCGCTCTCGTGCTTCCCTGCGACGTGCAGCAAGATTATAATAAATATGACGATATTTCATAAATTATGGCGATGCGCACGTTCTTTTATATCGAACTATCAAATCGTAAGTGAACTGAAAGTCGAATTTAATTTTAATTAAATAAATTTTAACGAAACAGTCGTTAACCTAACAATGGAAATTTTAATGTTACAAGATCGCTCTAACCTCTCGTTTAACTTAACCTCGACAGATACTAATAAATGCTTGTACAATAATAATTACAAAACCTTTTATTCGACAGGTGACGCATTATTCTAAAGAAACACGTCCAAGTATACCTACAAATTTACTTAAAGATGTTTATAGTGCGACAAATCAAGCAAGCAATGGTATTGTATATGATAAGAAACCGTTTAGAATAAAATGCGAAGCTGGAAAAACATATTCGTGGTGTTTATGTGGTCAGAGTAAAAGCCAGCCATTCTGTGACGGTACACATAAAAACATTTTTTTAAAGATCAAGCAAAGACCCATTTTCTTTAGTGTTTCGGAGACAAAATTTTACTGGTTATGTAACTGCAAACAAACTTCAAATAGACCATTTTGTGATGGAACTCACAAAAGAGAAGACATACAAGCGAAAATACGGTAAAATTTTCAATTGCATGTACCTCATCGAAGATGTTTTACCGTATTACCTTAAAATGTCAACAAAAGATTATTACCCTGTAAAGTTAATTTAGCAAATGTATTGTTGAATGTGTAATTCTTATTTGACGAAATACGTATTTGTTATATTAAAATATATACATTACGTTCATATGATTCTAAATATTTTATTACCTTTACTTTTAAACAAAAATAAGTGTCAAGTTGCAAAGAAGCTTGATTAAAATTGTTATAACAACAGAATGTAATATTATGTAAAATTAATGTAATATAATAAAATTACTATAAGCACATATGATCATTTACCTTATTTATCTACAGATTCTGAACGATCTTGCTTTTTAGTCGTTAATTTGTTCTAATAAGAATCGTAATTTGTAAGTGTCGCATTATGTCATCTGTAAATGTACTTTTCCGAACGGAGAAAACTGTAAACTATTAAACTAATTATTAATGATATATTAGTTATTATTACAACGTAAATTTTGAAATCTTGGATATTGAATTCGTGATGTAAATAATTCTAAATTTATTCCGATATTTATTTTATTTTATCGTTCTTGGTTGGGAATGGTTTTTCACGAACAAATTCGATTTGATAAACTTCATTTAAAACCAGAAAAAAATGTATTCCTCTTTTACGTTAAAATGCAAAGAAACTTCTCCCACGCCATACGTATTCTAAGATCTAGCTTGCTCTAGCTTGCATGGATTTTCTACTAAGTCTATATTTCTTTAATGAAAAAGCAAAATTATATACTTCGAACCTTGGTATTATTTTCTAACAACCATTTTATAAGATTTTCGTTATAAATCTAACACATAAGATGTAAAAAATATATTCGATTGAGATAATCGGTTTCACGTTCTTCGTCGATCACTGTAAAACTGTGTTTTCATTAATTTCAAATTTCAAATCTGTGCGATGGCGCTACTTTCACCATTGAACGAAAATTGTAAAGACTCTAGGATGAAAGAAAAAAAGGTCTTACAATGACAGAATGCCAATCTCTTCTATTTCATTTATTCTTTGCATCAAACGTTGATAACGTGATATATGTGTACTTCTAATAGCCAACAAAGATCTTTAACTGTCTTCTTCACAGTTATATACTTCATGTGAAACAGTACGTAACGTTTGCGTTTAAACGTTCGTGTTTAAATTAATAAAGATAATTTAAAAAATCTTTATTAAATACAATGGAATATGTATTATAAGGAAGCATCGGCAAATTTGCATATCATAAAATAATGCAAATGTATAAATGGAAATGGTCTACTTGATAATTATAACCTCGTTTTTTTTAAATAAGAGTTTTAAAAGAAGTTAAATAATGCAACAAACACAACTCGATCAGTTTTTCTTAATTAAAAAAAACACGGAAAATCATACTTTTAAGACGACATCGCAGAAGTTGCGTTCATCGGAAAGCGAGACACATGAAAAGGCAAGTAACGTAAATCCAGTGGATATGCGTATCAGATATTCTTTATCTGTCGTGTGTGGATATGTAATAAATAAATTCAAAGGCCTTTTTGTTTTAGATACGAACAAAGAAAGCGTCACAAAAAAGTCAGCAAATAGTTTCAAGTAAAAGAACGAATATAAATTTAGATACATCGACTAAAAGTAATCGTAAAAATAGAAAAGTTGTAACGGATCAAAGTGAGTTTGTGAAAAATGACAATGAAATACGTTCATTAAAATTTCTTAATCAAAACGAGACTATACTTCCAGACAATAAGAATGATAAAATAAAAGAATTATCAGGATTAAATTCACAATTATTTACACAATACCAAAATCAGTCTCCGAGTAAACATTCTAAAAAGTCTGTTTATAAAAGCGATACATTGAATCTTACTCCAAAAAAGTCTCCCTTACAGCAGGGAAAATCAACTAGTCCTAAAAATGTATCCGTATCACCCAAAACAGGAAAATTTTCTCCAAAGAGAAGTTTAAGAGTAAAAAGATCTCTATCGTTTAATTCTAAAATCCAAAGTCCGAGAAAATTTTTTAAAATGACCATAGACGAGCAAACGACCTTAAGTTGTATAGAGCATTTAAACCTTGCAAAACAAGGTGCTATCACTGCCACTAGGTTTAATCTTGACAAAATTTATGCATGCAAATATTTCCAATTTGAATATAGTCGTTTAAACAGTATGGCTACCGTAAAGTATGAAATTAACGACTTAGTGATACCTAATGAAACATATTCAAGATATTTGTTCATGATTATTATCAATGTTTTTTCTAGTCCTGTAAATTGTAGTTATTTCGACGAAGATGAATTGGATTGTGTATATACAGTACTTTCCCTTCCTTCAAAAGCCCAACAGTTATTTGCACGTATGTATAAAAGGCAACACTCATGGCATAGAGTCAGTAATATAAAATATACAGATATATCGGAAGATTTAATACCGATTTTTAGTATACTTGTAAAAGAATCACTTTTTACTAGTGATATCGAGACTGAAAAGCTGTCGATTATGTTGGAATTAATGTGCGTTGATGAAGTTCGCAAAATATGTCAAGATATAAAAATTGATAGTCACGGTAAAAAACACGTATTGATAGAAAGGATTACAAAATTATATAATACGAAAAAGCCTTTGTTTCCTGGTATGAAAGGTCCCGATCATGCATTGCGTATTTTAATTTCAAAGAAATTAGGTTATTGCATATGTTTAACATCAAAAATAATAACTACATTCGATAAAATAATAACACTGCTGATGCCTAATCAAGATCCGGATAAAAGTATAACGGATTTGTTTCTTATGCTGATGCAAGTGGAGCAGGGTTTAATAAAATTTCCAGCCCTTCCCACAAGTCGTTATCCCATCTTTTGTGATAAAATGCAATTACTAAAGTAAGTATTAAACGTTAAAATTTGTACGTACTATAAATTTCACATTATTTATTAATTTTCTTAATTAACAATTTTTAATTCTTTAACAGTTATATTAAAGCCAAGAACGCATTATGTGAAATACTGAGCGCTATAGAAAAGAAGAAATGGACACTTGTAGAAAAAATTGGAAATATTGCTTACGATAAACTTCCAACTACATTACAAATTGAAAGAAAAAGGTAATTTGATATATCTTTAGTTGCAGTTCAATATTACGAAAACAAATAAGCTGCTTTCATTTTTGTATATCTTATATTTCAGTCTTATGAATTCTTCACTTCCTCTGCATGTGAAACGTTTTATGCCTGGTTATATCTGGCTTAAAGTACTATCCAAAAGCGTAGATGCATTCAAGAAATCAGCAGGCACTATACCACGAGCTGTGGAGATTCTAAATTTATTAATAAATCAGAACTGCCATATGGAAAGGAGGAAAGCGAAATGGAGTGCTGATTTAGCATTGATTGAAATGCACCATAAAAAAGATTTGGAGAAAAGTGCCGCTATAACATTACAAACATTACAGAAAGAAAATCTAACCGATTGTGATAGATTAGATCTTTTAGAAAGAGCTAGGAAACTTATTAAAAGAAAAGTAGGCATAAGTAAAGACACCAAAGTAAATGTTCAAGCGATGTTTCAATCGATGCAAAGCAGATTACCTACGTTATCTCCAGTATACACCACGATAAAAGCTACTTTAGTCAGTGGGTAAGTAAGTGATATACAAATAAAATTAAATCCACGAAGTAAAATTCGATTCGCATCTATAATATAACATTTGTGTGAAACAGAACTGTTGGTATTACTCAAAGAAAAAGCAGATGGTGCATTAGTATTGACTCGGACAATCAATATTATGGATCCGTGGAAGATGTTGTTTTACATATGTATCATTTTCAAGGCTTTAATGGGATACATTGCGAAGGTGCACTACCAATTACTATATTTTCTATATTGTTTTGGGAAGAAATTTATAATATAGATGTCCCTGGAGCTTTTGTATCTGTATATCAAAATGCACCGTTAGATCTTTACACGGAAGAATTTTATCGAAACAGGCAACAAAATATTGATAGAAAACTTCAAAATATTCTGATGCTTAATGTAGAAGAATTAAGCACTTTAGTGGAAAACAATTTTATATGTTATCAAGAATACGTATCTATAATGCATGCTGCATTATTTAATAATATATCTATCAAAGTAAGTAGTAAATCTTTGGGCATATCGTTATATGAACTCCATACATGAGAAAAATGTTATTAATTATATAATAAGAATTTTATCGTTTTAGGAAATTATATTATGCTTAGGTGTTAAGGCTGTGATAGGAATATGTGAACGACTTATTTATAATTATAATTTATGGAAAGCTGGTTTTCCTGATTTGATTTTGTGGAATATAAAAGAAAGAAAGGTATTCGCTCAATGTAAAATTTTAAGAAAAAATATTGTAAAGCATATATTTCACACAAATTATTTTATTAATATTATTTAATATTTTACTAGTGTAAGATTGTAGAAGTAAAAGGACCTGGAGATAAATTGTCAACAAAGCAAGAGTTATGGATACAATATTTAGATCAGCTTCAAATTGATACTGAAGTATGTTCAGTTCAAGGCAAGTATTCACACAAAATATATTTTTCTCTTACTCTAAAAATGTATACCTTTAAAAAATTTAATATTTACATCTGTATATCGCTTTAAAGTACTTACATTGAACGTTTATATACAATCCTATCAATTTATTTACGGTTCCAATGCTTCTGGTATAGTAATTGTACATGGTCCTTCAAAGTGATACCTTTGTAATAATACAATAATTACATTTACTTATATAAAAATAATTAATACTAATTTTTAATAATTTTTTTCAGATAATGGTAATGTAAAGAAAGGAAGAATATAGTAAAAAAGAAAATACATCCTCGAGACAGGAAAATAAGAATATTTTTTTAAAACGATATATACTATTAAATTGACAAAAAAGTTAGTTCTGTTTAGAAACTTCATACATTTTCTAAACAATTTGATATTATCATTTTCTACAATTAAACCTTTTAATTTATTGTATAAATTGCACGTTATTTTATTTAAAAATCGTATAATTTATTCAGCAGAGAGAAAATAAAAAGATTATTAATAATGAAATTATCATATATACTTACTGAAATTCCCTTGTAGCTGGAGTTACTTCGATATTAAATTCTGCTACTGGTACACCACGATTGGCTACTTGTGGTGCAAACATTGCAGCTGGATAAACAATCGACGAAGTTCCAACAATTAAACAAACGTCACATGCTTCGATAACTTCATCTACAGGAAAGAACAAAGTGGAATTGAATTTCATAAAGAAAATATAGCTGCATTTATAAGTAGATAAACATAAATATAAAACTTTGTAATAATAAATTAACATTAATAAATTTTTTATTAAAATAAAAATATTTTTATAATTTCAATGAAATTTTTATAACAATTTTAATCTTTATCCAAAATCACTGCCTACAATACTTATAAAAATTACTTACGCACTTTATTAAGCACGGACTCCTTAAGATTTTCACCAAACCAAATAATATCGGGTCTGAGTAATCCTTTACATTCTTTTTCATTGCAACATGGTAATTGTTCTATTGGAATGGTAGACGATAGAATATTTGGATCAGGCTCTCTATTATTATATTAATTTAGTTATACTAGTATCAAACATTAAAGAGTAAACATCATGTATATCTCGATCTTAGAAAATTACCCTTTTCCTTCTAAAGCTGGACAAATTGGAATATTCTCATTTACAGCAGTATTATGACATTTGGTACAACGTGTCTTATAAAGAGAACCATGAAGTTCTATTACGTCTTTTGCACCTGCTTTTTGATGTAATCCATCTATATTTTGTGTTATTACGGTAACTTTTCTTCCATCTTTTGTAAGAAGATTTTGAAAAGCTGCTATAGCTTCATGAGCCTAATAATTCCAATTGAAATAAGTAAGAAAATATATAAAAAAACTTATCGATAATTTTTATCAATGCGAAGAAAAATAATCTTTATATAAATACCTTATTAGGATTGGCTTTGCTTGCTAAGATTCTTCGATATTCATAAAATTCCCAAACTAATGACGGATTTGCGGTAAAAGCTTCTGGAGTTGCAAGACTTTGTGCTTGATACTTTCTCCAAAATCCACCTGCTCCTCTGAACGTTGGAATACCAGATTCTGCTGAAATTCCACTTCCAGTAAGGATTAAAACATTTTTACTATTCGCTAATATTTCACGAAACGATTTCATGACATTCATATTTCCAAAATACTTTTAACTCGTATTTTTGTATCTTTTTTATTGAGTCAAAGAAGACAGCTGCTCGATGAGTATCACTTTTAAATAGTCGAACAAAGTGCATGCACGCACACCACAACTCTTTGTATAATAATGTAACACGAGAATGACCCTCGTAAGGTTATAGGTCCATTTTTAAACGAAATATTGCATAAAACTTCTAAAGATGCAATTTAAATTTGTTCTTATAATAAATTTTGTTTAAACATCGTATCTTGAAATTTACTTTTAATTACTATTTAACCATTTAAAATAAACAGATCGAGGACAGAATCGAGAGCATATATTATAGGTTATAAGTAAATTAAACAATACTTTGTTATAAAATATACATAGCTACTAAACATGAAAATCAATATTAACATTCTTAGAAAGTTATTGAGAAGCTTTTTCCAACCAAAATTAAACGTAGGTAATATAGAAGGAAATTAGTTTTATTTTATATTAACAATGTCAATTCATTTCTTAAAGGATGTAATAACTACTTCAAAAACCTCAAACAATGCTTCTGCCAAGTATGAAGTTATCCAGCCATGTGTGGTATCTAAAAGAAGACACGTACCTTCGTATATTCCTAAACCAGCTTACAGCGAATCAACAATTCCATCAGAATGTCCATCAGAACCAGAGATTAAAGATAACAATCAGATAGAATGTATGAGACACAGTTGTAAACTTGCAAAATATATTCTAAACCAAGTAAAAGATTACATCAAGGTATATAAGAATATAATTCTTTCGGCATTTTTTCTATAAATGTTTACTGACTGACTGAATCATATACCAACTGAAGACAATCGTCACTTTTTAGCCTGGTGTAACTACAGATCGATTAGATGAGATAGTACATGAAATGATTTTAAACAACGGAGCTTATCCCAGTCCACTCAATTATCATGGATTTCCAAAATCTATATGTACTAGTATAAATAACGTTGCATGTCATGGTATACCAGACAATCGACCGTTACAAAATGGTGATATTCTTAATATCGATATAACAGTAAGTAATAAATCATCACTTTCAATCTCACATAAATGCATTAAATAAAATATTACATTTTTAAACGTATTAATATGTAGGTATTTCTTAATGGTTATCATGGAGACTGTTCCAAAATGTTTGAAGTAGGAGAAACTGATGCGGAAGCTAAACGATTAATAGATGTTACCGAAGTATGTTTGATAAACGCTATTAAAATTTGCAAACCAAACGAGAGCTTTTGTAACATAGGTAAGTATTAAAAATATACGTATTTATCGTATACACATCTACCCTTCTCTTCTTCTCTCTCTTTTTCTTCATCTATATTATTATTTCAGGTTGTATCATAGAAGAGACAGCAAATAAACACGGATATAATGTGGTTCCAGCATTTACGGGTCATGGTATAGGTAGCTATTTTCATGGACCACCCGATATTTTTCATTTTGGTAAGACTGAAATGCAGTTGGACTAATAAAATTTATAAACATTACAATAATATGTGCTTTTACTTTCAGCAAATAATTTTCCTGGAAAAATGCAGCCAGGTATGACATTTACTATTGAACCTGTATTGACCGAAGGAGAGAAAGAAGCTGCGATTTTAGAAGATGGTTGGACAGCTATTACAATGGATAATGCTAGAACTGCTCAAATAGAACATACTATCTTAATAACTGATACTGGGTATGATGTACTAACACATTGATCCGTACGCACGAAGAATGTTGAAGGCTAATTTGAAATATAAAGAAACAAGGTCGATGTATCGCTTTGCTGACACTACAAGGATAAATAGCATGTACATTTTTCATTTTCATGTACTCGCTCAAAATTTCATTTGTGTACATTGTTCATTTTCTATTTTCTTTCTGCATAAATGATGTATTTATAAATACAAAATATATCTTAAACTAAACTGAATAAAATAATATATGGTAGCCAAATACACAGTTAAACTTTATTGAATAAAATTAATTTCAAATACTTCAAGCATGACAAAATATTTACTTTGTCATGACAGCAGCTTCCCAATTGCTTTCTAATGTTATTGGCCCTCGTATTTCTACTCCTTCACTTTTTGTTATGATACCAAGGTGATACTAAAGATAATAAAAGACAACATTGTTTATTTATTGAATGATGAATTATGTTTTTGATTATAACGCAAATTACCTTTGGGAAAGAACGTGCGTCTCTGTAAAAAAGAACTTGCATTGCTTTGTATAATAGTTCGATCGCAGCTTCTTTATCCATTTCTTTATTGTCTTCGTATGCTTTCCTTAACAAAGGTGTAGCCATGTATGCACCATACCCAGTTGCAATTACTGGATCTGCATATGCCATACCAAGTTTATCTACAGTTCCTAAGAAACTGATAAAATATTTCGAAAATGAAACAAATGTGTATATTCTTATATAAAGTATGAAACACATTAATAATAAATATTTACGGTACGCCATCATCCAACCCAGCGATGACAAAATTGTTCCAAAAGGGATCAAAACTTGATCGTCTGTTATACATTACTCTGGTCAACCAGCAATACAACGCTTTTGGTTTTAAAGTGAATCCATCGTCCAAACACTGTTCTTCGAGTCTGAAATGAATTTTCAAAGAAATATCAATAATGATAATATAGTCATCTTTTACACCAATGAACGCAATTACATGCAACAAGAGTAAATAAGAGTTGAAATTTTTAGCGAAAAAAGAAATAAAATTACTTTAGTAAAGCGATAACTTACACCTTCCTTTCTATGTTACTTTTAAGGCATTGATAATCTGCATAATCGCCACTTGCTCCCAGTAAAATATTATCATTAACCTTCATGATACGTTCACAATTTCTGTATCTAGCCAACGAACCATAAGATGCTAAAACATCGGCAGCGATTAAAACTCCATCTTTAAATTGAATTCCAACTACAGATGCTCCTGTAGTTATGGGAGACCTGTGTAAATACGAAAACTGTGATAAAAGTCACAAGAAGCTAAATAATAGTATAAATTATGGCATCAGCTTTTATAGGTTATAGTCCCTTTTACTCGAGGAAATATATATTACTGTATATAAAAATACATACATACATATTAATTACTTAACGTTAACAAATACATCAATGACGAAAAACAGTTTGTAACATTTATAATACGCAGAAACAAAATTAATATTTACGATAAAACCATAACGTGACAAGCAACTTTTGTTACATAGAAATAACATGATTTCGTTAAGATAGAACTTACTGCGATTGCTGCCGCATTCCATAATCGGTAGATTTTGAAGCAATTCCAGGGAAGTTAAAAAATCCACCCGGTGATGGCCCATTTTGCCACAAAGGTACAGGACTATACCAATCGCCTTTGCTAAGGAGCGCCATGTTTGTTGCGAATGTAGATTGTCATCTTGTAAAGAACCCGCGAATATCCGGTCAAATTTGCTTCTGTCATCTATTAAATCAAATCGATGATATTATTACATAATTTTAATTATCATAAACTGTACTTAACATTATTTTAGACTCTCACGGATTTTTTCGTCATATATTTTGCTAATAGATCTGTGTTATTAATCTAGTTAATGATAAATATGAAAAAAAAAGTATATTTATCTTACACGAACCTAACTTTTTAAATAATTTCGATGTCGAAAATGATGTTAAGTAAAATTTATGATAAAGTATAAAAGTATTTTTGTAAAATATTTTTAAATGAATATCTGTATATAATACGAATAAATTATCGATCGATTCGTTTTGTATCTAAGATATATTTAAAAGTACATTTTTAACAGTTAGCATGTATTTTTGTATTCACGTTATATACAAATCTGGAATAATTATAATTCACCAAATAAATTGTGCATCGTGAAAGAACCTACAATGTAATTAAAATTAAAATTATATTACAGTTACCCACATTTTATGATAAAGAAAACCACTTTTTAAGGTTGGACAGAATAAAAGAATAAAACAAATTATTATAAAATTTCAAAACTAATACATACTATGTTATAATGAAAAGTACATTACACAACTGAAATACAAAATTTTATTGTACATAACTTGTTAGAATTAAACATCAAATAATTTCAATGCATATATATTTCTATTATATACATATATGTAATATATAATTATATGTACAAAATAAATATATAAATTTACAATATAATAAGTTTGAGTATATTCAAAAATCTAAATTCTTGTTGTCTATATCGCTATTACTTTCTAGAAAGGAATTCAGCTTTTATCTTACTTCTTTCTTCAGGAGGTGGAAGAGCAGGTGTGATATCCTTTTGTTTACGAATTGCCATTACTTCGTTCTATAATTTAAAATTAGCTTAAATAATACAATAAACAAAATGAACTATCTAATATAAAGTAATATGTTCTTTTTCAAATACCCAAAATTTTCTGCAGTTTTTGTAATTAACAAAATGAAGTTTACATTTATTATGTACATAATCATTGTCATCGAGACATTTTAAAGATGAATAGTGTTCCTGAAAATTCGAATGGAATATATAATTTGTAACCTCTTCAATAATAGCAATGATAATTCCTTTATTTTGAGATATTATAGATATATGAAACACGTAATTTTAAATTTGCTAATTTAATGTAATCTCTGAAAAATTAATTTGACATTTTAAATTTAGAAATGTATTTGAAAAATATCAAAAACATATGTTTGAAATATAGTAGATACTTTATATTTTCTACACATTTCACTAAAACAATAAATACCTTCAAACAAGGGTTATATAATTCTTGATTACGATGTAATGGATGATTTTTATTCTGATGTTTAATCGTATTATCTGATTTCTTGATATCACTTGTTTTATTCATCTTCTCGCTCTACAAAGGCTACATTTCTTTGACTTACATTAGTTGTAATACATCGCAACGTAGTTCATATCTAGATACGTAATGCAATAGTTACACGAAAATTTAGCTGACGTATAAAACGTTCAATAAGTAAACGAATGAAAGCTAAAATTGAATGTTTTAAGATCGCATTTTTAAATTCATAATCCGATTGTCTAGCTTTTACGTAGATCCTGATAAATGTTCTGATCGTTTTCATTAACTTTATGATGTTTTCTCATCTTAACCTTCGACTGTGAATTCGTTTTTGCCGTACTAGAAGATACAACGTTTATTAATTATTATAATACTACGGTACATTACCTGATATTGATTTTAAGATTATTTATATATTATATATTGTATAGCTTAACAAGTTTATTTTGCGAAAATAATAGACATATACGTATATCGTATGACGCACACATGTGTGTCCATGTATGTGTCCGTTATGTGGCGCCCTCTCGAATTATTTTTCAAACTTCTTATACTAACGTGACCTGCACTCGAGCTAAGCAAGGCAATCGTTTGTCGCGTTGTCCCTCTCCTCTTCGCTATAATCATAAATAATTGATCATTAAAAGATCAGTCGTTCAAATTCCAAATTCTTGATCAGTAGCTTTTTGTCCTTTAACTTGCATTCCTCGGTTTTATTATAACGGTGGATCTGCAAACCACGTATATAGTCACAGAAACGCATTCAAGTTGTAAAGATAGAAAGAATTTCATTTTAACGCTTTTAAAAGATATAGTACTATTAAAATTCTGTTTCTTTTTATCATATTTTATTGTCTCAACTCCAATTGTTACAACGTCAATTCGCAGCAGATGTCTGATATACAAAAGTACAGACATTATAGGTTATGCTTCTCTTTGTTAATATTAGTTTAAAATAGAGAATTTGATTTAATAGGAGAAAATTGAACCTATACTGTTTTGTTTTGAGAGAAAATAAAAGTAACCCTGATAATCTCGGTAACGCAAACTTCCTTTTTCTAGAATATCACTTTGAGTTAATCACGCGTTGAATAAGTTGCTCAACGCGTTACAATGAAATGATATAATAAATAACATGCATCTGCTGTAAGTCACTCGTGCACAATACAGTGCATGTTCCGTTTTCACTCTTGATAAAATAAGTGACAATTGCAACTAGTTCTGAGATAGTACGTAGCTACATATTTAAATATGTAAGATAGCTAAAAGTGAGAAAGATGGCAATCGATTATGATAACAAAAGGAGATCTTTGTATTTTGAGAAGAAAATAAGAATTCTCGAGACACATTTCTTACGATCTCTTCGCAAGCACCTGCAACAAGAAAAGAATCTATTTTGAAAGAATTAGTTCTGCGCTTTACTTCGCTTATCTCTATCTCACTTCGATAAGTAATATTACATTTTTTCCTATTAATATATTCATTTCAACGAGGCGTCAGACTATTTCAAATACAATAATTCTGATAAAAAATCATGCTACTGCATCCATGTATTATTTACATCACTACTGTATCATAATAGTATGATATTCATTTTTTACTTATTATCGTCATGGAGGATTGTAATTAATTCACGAAAGAATTTAGAATATGCCAATGTAAATTAAGCATTAATAATACAAAGCAAAGAAAGTAATAAAATAAATTTTAAACTAGCACAAATTAGATAGTTTGGATAAAAGAATAATGTTTTAATATTCTTTTAAAAGCCTAATTTATTTATAGCTTATAATTTATTATAGATTTTTAACTTTAAATTGATACGATCGCTACTGTTACAATCGGTGCTAAAAAGGTTGAAAGTTTTTCTGGGAGGATTGATGTCATAATCAAAGATCTGTACATTACTTTTCGTATATAATGTTTGTTTCTTGTGCATGATTTAATTTATAAATATATATGTAACTACACAATTTGTTTTTAATACTATTATTTTTAAAATTTACTTATTGTATAGAATAATTAGTACTTGAATGTTCATTAATAAAAGTTATAAGGACACTGGTAGTTATAATTCAGTGTAATGTACTTGGTGTGATTCTTTTTATTTTTAAGAAAAAATTATAACATTAATGACAAATAAAAGGTAGCAATTAATTAGAATTATGTACATCGTTTAAAAGTATTTTTTATGAGTTTAACTTGCAAAATTAAACATATGGACTAATTTTACATATTTGAGTTTATAACGACAAAACTAAAGAAAATGCTCCATGATCATGCTATCCTATTTTAGGAAGCACAATACGTTATATATGTACATATTTAAATTCATATTACCTCTATAACTCATGATAAACAGTATTTTTTTCACTTACGTGTCACTTACATTGGAAATGTAATTTTTATTAACAGAACATTTATATATATATATATATATATATATATATATATATAAAATAAAAATATCAAAGTAAAATAATATTATATACACAGGTGATAACAAAAATTGTTTATAGCTTGTTATTAAGGAATAAAAATAAATTTTTGATTAGCGAGTACAATATTAATAAACAGAAGTACATACATTATGAAATAAAGTTATTAATATCACTAAATTTTAATATCTTTCAAAGTGGTGCTTTGGCTGTTGTTTCATAAAGAGAAACTTGCAATGATTTATAAATTCTTGTACAGATTGAAGGTAATATTCCTTAGATAGTAATGTTTTGAATAACAATTATTTTGAATGTTAAATGTGACTTGACGGATTCATATATGCAATCATATCTGTTATCCATTTTCATTACTACAATTATCTATAAACGTACAATAAAAATGCTCCCTATAGTGCATGTAGAACATATGAATATTGAAGGTACGTAATGTTTTTCAAGTTAAATACAAGATAATATAGATATACATATATATATAT
>JAITYT010001113.1:612553-622782 GCA_025433975.1 Liostenogaster flavolineata
TGATCACATGCAGATTGCCGATTTCTGGAGAACTTTCGGCACTGAAATCCGTCAATTGGTCGAATCTAATTCCGCTAGATAAATGATACTGATAAAATATCAAGCAGACACCTATCAAGGTAATTAATCCCATTTTTATGGATGGTTTCATCTTATCGATATCTGAAATCGAAAAATTGGTTTATTAGTCATTAATCGTTGTAAGACCTCTTTTGTTTAAATTAACAGAAAAATTTAATCGATTGATATAAACAGAAAAACATTGTGCTTTTGGTTGCACAACGATTGTGAAATACAAAATTCTTAAAAAGAAAGAAGACGAAAGATTAAACGATTTCTTTTTTAAACTAAAAATCAATGATTTTTATCATTGGTTGCAATGTGCAATCTGCATGTAAGATTTGAAATCGCTAAATTGAATTATGTTTGAGTTACCATATACGCCTGGTATGCCTGGTTTTGTCATCATGATGATTTGTGCAAGTTTTCATACGTTCGAGACGTATTAAAGCCTAACCGTGGAAAATATTAATGATGATCACCATTCGTATTGCTTTATCAGGTAGTTTTTCGATAATTCTTCCAGCAATTAGATCGAAACCTAGAGTTTCGATCCAAGAGAGTTTTATACCAATTTTCCCTGAGTAAAGTCGTCAAGTTAAATGCTGAGAGACTTGTTCCACCGAACTCCTTGCACATGAATCATCTAAATTTCTAATCACCGGTACACATTATCGGTCTTTTTATTTTCTTCGTAGCCTTTCATAACGAATGATTTACGTTTTCATTTGGAGCTAGATCGTTAAGAAACCTTGCCATTTCTGAGTTGGCGTTCTTGGATAATGTTATCACCTTCTATCGCAAATTTATTAAACTGCCTTTTATTTTGGCTTGCTTTTCTACGATTTGTTGCGATCGCGGTTAAGTCTCGTTTCCAGTTTTATTTTTAGAATAATGTGACTAATTTAAAATAGATCAAGCCACTTCTTTTATCACTCGCGTTAACTGATCTATCGCTTAGTCTAATCGATCCGGAGCTTTCAACGGAATTTCGCAGTCGATTTCCAATTCGTAATTTTACTATCCAATGTTGTGTTCCGAAGCATCGGTTTTTGTACGTATTAGATATGTAAATTAATTCTTCAATTAATTTATAAAAAGAACTAATAAAAACCTAATCTTTAAAATAGCCTCCTTCGTTTCGAACACATTGTCATCTCTTGGACAATTATCGGATTTCAGATCGGAAGAATATTTCCGTGTGATTTTGATGCGATGAATTTCTTCGAGGCTTTATTGGCCTATTCAACCGACTTGAACGAATAATCAGCTAGGTGGTCTTGTAGAGAACGGAATAGGTAATGATTCGAAGAATTTACTAACCCAATTCTGAGACGGTTTCCAGGGTCTTTTTTGCTGAATGGGCCAAGTGTTATCCTGCTGCGATATCACTATCATCCTCCCTTTGTTAGTAAGCGCGTCACTTACACGGATCGGCTACTCTTGATGGAGCTTAGCAACAACTTTTTTGCATGGATGTTTGGTTTTACGGTGCTCGTTGACGGCTTACCAGAATGGGCTCGTACAATATCCATTTTTTAACACTAATAATGCCTTTGTGCAAGAATTGGTGCAATTGTGCAATTATTTTTTACACGCACGCTATACGATACAGCGCTTTCATCGAGGCTGAAGATATCGTTTTCTTTCGCTTTAAACGCGTTTCTTTCTTTTTCTTTTTTTTAAATTGGAGAATTTGGAAAAGCCGGCAAAATCTAGACAACGTTTCTGAATTAATTTCCGTGCTCTTGCAATTCACGGACGCGTACCACATTACAAACAGCCCCAGTGACCGTATTGATTTATAATTGAAATATAGAGTACAACGGGATAAGACGGTGAAAAGCGCCGTTGAGCCGATTTTACAGGGTAGAGTATAATTTTCGGTTTTTATCCCTTTTTCCGTACTTAATGGAGTGGAAAAATACTGAAAAAAATTCTACGGTATTACGAAAAATGTCATCTACAGTTTGCGAAAATTACTTGTCGCAGTTATTCGCTCGAAAGTCAAAGAAGTTCTACAGCGACGAGAGTTTACGCTTTTACTTAAAAATAAAAGGAATAAAAAATAAATGAAGTATCAAGGTATTACGGAAACGTTCAACGTGATAATTAATTAAATGAATAAAATCGAGAGTGGCTCATCTAGTAACGGAGAAGGAAGAGTGACGAGGGGCCGTAAGTTTATCTCATTTATAGGCATTCGCAGGCATTTTGATGATGACGTATCTGAACGGGAGTGCTGTTCGTGGCGGATGTTCTTCCGGTTTTCTATCGAATAACGCCTACACGTGCACCACGATTAACTCAAACTTAGCCGCAACTTCAAAGTTAATCGTTTTCAAAAATGTTTTTTTTTTCTTTTGTAATAAATTCTATGTAAATGCTTCTTGATATCATCGTGAAAAATTGATCTTTACTTACGACAATTACGACGATTAACGAAACGATGCTCTAAAAATTAAAATGATCATTTTATTCCAAGGTACTCGTTACCATGTATCGATGACTTTTGTGCCATACTTCTCACTATTTCAAGCAATAATTTCTTAGTCTGTCACAACACAAATTAATAATGAAATTAATTTGTTTACACGCTGTTAACATAATTTCATTTTGACAGTAGGAACGTTTGCGATAATACGTTCCGTGCAATAGAGGATAATGAATTCACTTGTGCAACATGAAAATTACACGTAATTTGTCGTCGTTAAATTTGTTCCAAATAAAGACGTATTATATTTATGGAGCGACGATGTAGAAGCTGTGGAGCTGACACAGCATTCACTACGGTAAAGTAATACATTTTCTGAATGTATGAGGGAAGAAGATTTTTTTTAGCGAAGTTCAAATTCATTCGTAAGTTCCTCGTCGCTTTCTTTACTTTCTCTATATAATATAGATTCTAGCATGGCGAATTTTGGTTTGGTCACTGTGAAGTTGATATTCTACAAAGGAACGAATTTGAAAATTTTTCGCGATATTTTGTATAAAATTTTATATAAAATAGAAATAATAAAACTCGTAAAATAATTCTAAGGAAAACGAATATGAGAACATACTTTGGAAAATTATGTTTAGTATGAACGTTTGTAGATTTTCCTTCTCTTTTAGCCAGAAAACAATAAGTGTACGTCATATAAATAAAACAGATTCTTCGCAAATATAGATACACATTGTTAGATTAGATTATGGCGAAGGTTCTATGACTAAGGATTGTTGTTTGGTGGTTTTTATGGCTGATATTGTTCAAATATAAACAATGATAAACCTGTACTGTTGCTTATCAGATTACAATCGTTCCATTTATCTGGTGGAGTATTTTACTTGCAAATATATTCAGAGACGAAAGACAGACTTCTCAACGAAGATACGTAGATTTCTTAGCACATTGCGCGCCAACACCGCGATAGTGCGGGAATTTCAGTCTATCGCTTGACCAACGGCCCGGTGATGTTGCAGGATTCTTTTTCTGTACGTTTGCTTGTTTGCACAGTGGTGTATTTGCCGTCGTTTATTTCTTTCGCAAATAAAACACGACGGTTTGGAATCACTTATGCATCACGAATATTCAATGAAAATAATATACAATAACATTTTTAATATTTTCTTTGACTTCTCGTTCTTTGGAGGCATTGAAGTCGCTATGGTGCGCAACCTGTTAATACATTGCGTTATATCTATTTCGTTAATATTGTCATATTAACGTGTCATTAACATTGTCATTTGTCATAAGAATGTGCAAGGCTTCGTTGCCTTGATAACATAACGAGAAAATCAATTTATTTCTCATTTCTTTAGTCGTCGATATGCGTACGTGAGAAAACAATAAATCGAGATATCTCGTGACCAATACGCAACGCGTTAAGATACGGGGTAGTTGAAAAAGTTTCAGCCGATTTTTACGCTAAATCACCCTAGAATTTCAAAGCGTTTCGAATCACTTCACTCATTTTTAAAACGCAATAATCTCTGATCGAAAGAATAAATATCATCACATTTTTTTTAATTAATCTGTGAAATGTCACACGATAGAATTAGTACTACAAGAATTATGCGGCCTTAAAGTCATCTAGACTATTCAATATATCGAGTATATAACAGTTCGTCTAATTTGTATTTTACGATATCCGATGTTTTCCTTTTTACTTTGTGATAGTTCTACGACCAACTGAACCACGAGGTACCTTGATACCACAATTGGTAACAAGAAAATAACGTAGAAGAAAATTGCTACTTTTGTTTCGATTAAAACTAATTGACCAAAAATATTTTCCCGGTCTTTCCTTCCGTCTTGTTCAGGCAAAAACGAGCGACAAGAGCGATCGATCGACTCTCGTTTGTCCACTTGTCTACGCTTCCATTCGAATGATCTATAGATTTTTAAATACGAATTGGCGATGCTTACTCACCTGTAATAGACAAAGGTATCGTGCACACTCCGGGCACGCGATATAGGGATGGTCATACTTCGCTCGAACAGTCTCCATTAAACGTATACGCAAATTAACAGTGCGCGTACTGCATGTGGATCATCCGTCGATCATTCCTTTTCATTTCTTCTCCTTCTCTTCCGCCACTTTCTGCTTTTGCAACGGCGACGTCTTCAACAGCGGCGAAGATCAATTCACGAGACAAGTATTCTCGCAGTTTCACTATCACTGAATCTAACCACATGGCAGAACTTCTCGTATCACTGTTTAAGATAAATCACGCGTGATTTCTCGCGTCATCGGGGATATCTAGTCAAATTTGAGAGACAACAAAGATTTGAGAACGTTCGTACGATGTGCGATATCGATCATATCGTGTCGATGTATGAATCAATCATAGTCGTACTTGATGCATCTTTTATGAAAATTAAAAAATGAAAGCCGATAAACATTTATCTTTAACTTCTAAGAGTTACGTCTCAAACGAACTTTTGAATTTTACGTTATAATTTTTTCTTTTTTACGTTTGTGAAACAATACGTAAAATACCGATCGGATATCTTCGACAGAAATCAATCGCACGGAGCACCGTGGCATTAATATCGCTCATTTTTTAATTTTAATCCGCTTTGTATCCATGAACCGATCGTCACTATTTTATAGTTTTTCGAATGGTTTGATTTAACGCGGATTTTAAGAGACGTAGGCTAAATTAATTAAGGGATGTTAAGTCATCGATGCAAACAACGGTGCGAGAAACGAATAATTAGAATCACGACGATGAAGTCTTGAATGAGGGCTAAATCTGAAAGACAAGTTATCGAGATCGGAGAAACGCAAAATTACGAACGAAAAATGACGATCTTTATAAATATCCATGATCGTTCCTGATTTCGGGAAGCAAAGTTAATTTAAATTCAAAGACACGCGAAACAACGTACGATATCCTTCTCTTTCTCGTTATCTGATAAGTGTAGTTGAATCACCTTCAGACACGCGTAATGAGATACTGGGGAAACATGCAAATTTAGAAATTTATGTTAATGCTATGTATCTAACACTTTGTTATCGATCCGTTATGGATTTGCTTATCTTTCCATCGAAATTGTTAATTTCACAGTTTCAATTGGAACGAAATTATCTTAATTACAGAATGGAAAAAGACACTTGGCCGACGTAATTTTTTATCGGATCCTTATTTCATTCGATATTAGATTTTTCTATTGGAACCGATAATGGAAGGTTATACTTTAAAAGCTAACCATTACCACCTAATATTATATTATTATATTACATATATTATATATATATGATATATTTATGATATTTATAAAATGAACATATATATATACGCAATATATGAAGGATCTTTACGTTCAATAAAATTCAAAAGGGTGAAAATGATAACGTCAAATTGCCACTTAAACTACCGTTCCATAAACCTATTGTGTTACTACGCGTGTGGGACGAAAGAGATCTTCGTATACGCGACTTTCAAGCTCGCACGTTCCGAAAGGCATATCTATCTTCACGTTCTACACAACCAAGAGAAATCTATCACCTTAAGGTAGGTTAACATTTATATCGAAGCTTTTCATTTATCGCTTGATATAAGAGTGAATAATTTCAATCGTTTACTTCGAGAGTATTTTAAAGAAAAAAAAAGGAAACAACTTCCTCTTCTCCGATTACGTTTGGCTTTCGACCGTTTTTTGCGAACTCGGAGAACTGCGATCAAAACGATATCGAGCCGCGCAACGACTTCAAAACCTTACGAGAGAGTGAGAAAGAGAAATGCTCGCGTATTGCAATTAGATCGTCGGCAGTAGCTGTTCCGGTGCTCGTCGGTGTCCGTGCGACTCCCGACGGCCAAAAGTCCATCGCGAACGACGAATTTTTCCTTCCGATACCATCGAAGGAGACAACACGCGATAACGCAACAACGAGGCTGGCCTACAAGCAACAAACTTTACGATTGATAAGAAACAAAAGCTAGAAAGGAACTGTCATATAAGAGAGCGAACACAATAGCTGCTAAAGATTCGATCTCGAGGGGTTATCTCGACGAAAAGTCGACGCGTTCGCGACAGAGGAATCGCGATTGAAGCACAGCCCAAAAACGAGAGTGATCCTAGCGGAGCCGCATTACCATCGATCCCACCGCCGTTTGGGATTAGAAAACCCCTTGCACTTTGACCCTATCGATTTCTCGCGTCGTATTCCGACGCCATAGTACGCGCACTTCCTCACGGACGGCCAAAAAAAAAGCTATTTTTAGGACGCCGCGATCGTAAAAATACCGCTCTTAATTCCCTCTAACATCGGGGCTGCCCCTAAGCTCTCACCCTTTCTCCCGGCTTCCTTTCGCAATTATCGGACGAAAGGAGCTATTTGGTTGCCCTCGCGACGCTCCACGACGCGACACGAGACCGCGACGGCAACAACAGCGTCGACCGACCGACCGACGGCGCCACCAAAAACGAGCCGCTCTCTCGACGAGGCCAGCGCATCGAGCGAACCAACCTTCCCGATCTCGTCACGTGCCCACGCGCACCGGAACGACTCTTTTCGATTTGGGATCGAAACAACGGCCCCGTCGCCGTCGCGGCTGCCGTTGCTTGCCGTTGCCGAACAACTAGCGCTGGTCGCGATCCCTCCTCGTTTTCTGCCTGTCTTCGCACAGCCCTTCGCCCCACCAACGGCAGGACCACACCACCCACCGACGTTCCAACCATCACCACCACCACCACCACCATCGCCATCGCCATCGTCGTTGCAATTTCTATCCTCCGATCGGACCGGCGAATATTTCTTATCGCGTTGCGAATGCATGCTCGGCACTGCCGGATTTTACGTGCACTTTTAATACGCCCGAAGGAGACGAATCGTTGCTCAGGGATGCTTCGCGGTTGTTGGGTGTATCGCGCGGATGTGTACGTACGTGCACGTCGCGAGATCGCAGTGGTTGTCAAAAATCTGTGCGTCTTTCGATAGGTTAGTTTTTTGAATTTTTTCGATTTTTCCGAATTTGTTCGGGATATTTCTCGATACGAGAGGAATCAAGATCGTGAATTCATTCTTCGCGTTAGTCGCTCTTTGGATTTTTAGGTTTGAAAGATGTTGTTTTGGTGTCCGATCAAGGAACGAGGATAATCGTGAAATCGTTGGTTTTTGTCAAGGAAGGTATGAGAGTCATCGGTGGATGTCAGAGGTTGAAAGTCACTGGTGCGAAAGAGAATAGGAAAGACGTGCAATATATACGCGTGCGCGTGTGATACGTATATATTAGGAAGCCATCAAGAAGTTGGTAGGGATATCCGGAGCACGCGCTTTAGATTCGATTTGAAATCTATGCATTTATTTTCTAAGTTTCTTACGACTTTCTTTCAATACGAGTTCATGTACTTCCGATTATTTAATTAAACCTTCGAGCAGATTCAGAAATTTAAATGCTGGAATCCTATTCGCGGTATTTAAATTTTTAAAAATCTAACTTCGCGCAGCTTCGATGAAAATAATTTGTATCTTTTTAAATGTTAATTCTAAGATTGTAAAACAAATTAGCGTTGCTTTAACATTTTTGTTCTATTCATTTTATATTTCGAATAAATTGTATTGCGTTCGATGGCGTTCTAATCGCCATTTCGTTGGAATATTCTTTTAACGTCCTCTTTGTAATTTTCTCGATCGATAAAAAAGAGTATCGATACATACGACGAAGTTAATACGCGTTGTACCAATAATAAAACGAGATAAGGTAATTTCATTATCGGAGATTCGATAATAGAATTCGACTGTTAATGAGATGCGAAAGTCAGTCGAATCTTTTACAATCGCTTTTATTGAGAAATGAAATTAATTTTTCAGAATCCGCCGTGCTTCTTCGTATTTTTACAATGCCATCAAGCGTGTATAATTTGTTTTTGAGTAAGAGAATTAGCAGTCGTATAAAATGCTAATCCAGGATGAATTATATTCTCTTACGTACTCGTAAATTAACGTACAAGGTTTCCCTATTACGAAACCTGGGCGACGATTTGAAAGAACGCATGCGTATTTTACCTATCCGCTGTCCCACCATTATCCACCTACACCTTAAATCGATTAAACTAAATATCTTGCACTCGCTACAATTACCGTCGCGATTAAAAGCCAGCATCGAAAGAGAGTCTTACTAGACATTGGATTAATATTCAATATTCGTTGTTGTTTATTATCGATGGAAGTAAGACGTTTTTTCATTTAAGCCGCGAACTTCAATTTTCCATTTAATTACATTGCATTCGTTTCAAAAGGTATTGTAATCTTGTACTACGAATGATTTTAACACGATTCGTACGTATCGGTTCTATGTGAGAGCAAAGTCGATACGATTTAAGATTCTTCGGAAGTACGATTATGGGAACGTTCGTGGTCCAATATTTTCTCTTTGATTTCTTATCTGTAACCGCTGCGATTTGCACTATTTAAAATACTAACGCCTACTATGAGTGACGCAGTATTGCGTCATCCGCTCGTCCATTTGCCTAAAATAGTTTTCATAAACGGCCTCGCGTAAGCAACGCTATTATTTCGAATTTAAATATCCCAGTTGATAAATATTGAGTAGAAGAGATAAGACAAAGGCAGGATTCAGGCAGACATCGCTGAAAGAATAATAATAATTTCGAGATGGAGTCGAACGAACGATATCCCTTACCAAGAAAACCACTGCTGTTTATTCGTGAGATCCGAAGAACGATTCTTTTAAAAACAATAATAAACTCGTAGGAGAAATGTAGGTGCCGAATATCGTCTAACGATTCTAGCGATATCGATATCGGCGTTACGTCGTTCCTCGTTGGAAATAATATACATATACGCGATTGTGTAGCGATTGCTCAACGACCTTCCATTGTTATTTGCTGTGGAGTTCATTTATGCCATCGATAAAAACGAATTTAAATTCGCCGAACCATTTAAGAAATTCTAAATTGAAAGCAGATTAAATCGTCGTTGCGATCTCTTATCTCGACGGCGTTGCATTATTTGTAACAAGTCTTTCTTTATTATTGTGCAATGCGGACGAATGCACGATTTCAACGGACATTGCAACGATAACGCGATGATTTCACGCTTCTGTCGAATTGTAGAATTTTTATCTTACGATAAAAGTACGAGAAATCGGCACGGCAAGAGGTCGCTCGGCATACACAAATTATAATTACGATCGATCGAATATCGAGTTATTTGTATTTAGATCGCGATAAAAGCAAACGAATTTACACGAAAGATTAGAATAAATTTAGAAATAGGAAATATTAAAATTATCGAAACGTACGATGTATACTTCACCTTTATGCATTTATCAGCCACGATAGCCACACGCAAGCTTGTGTGAATTAAGGTTAACAATAAGTTAACACAAATGCAGCCGATTAATACGTTACGTAGTGCTCCGTGTGCTCGATTTTGTTCGAATTTACTGTTAGAAGCGACAATAAAGTAAGCAGAATCTTCCGTGCAAATTTCTTAACAGAAGTGACCGAATCGTGGATGGAAGATCATAACGTCGCCGAAGAAATGACAAACGAACCGCTTTCCGATGACGTCAGCAACGTGGATTAGAGAAAATAAAACCTAAAAAAAACAATAGATTTATGAGAAAATGTTCGTGCATGTGTTTCTATAAGGAGAGAGAGAGAGAGAGAGAGAGAGAGAGAGAGAGAGAGAGAGAGAGAGAGAGAGAGAGAGAGA
>JAITYT010001113.1:622955-638020 GCA_025433975.1 Liostenogaster flavolineata
CATCTTCATTTATTTATCGAATAACTTTTATTATTAAATATATAAACGGAGCTTTTAAAAGTAGGTACGTCGTAACGTTTAAATTTTTGAAATATTCAAAAAATTATTTTCATATATTTCTTGAGATTTATATATTTTTTGACAGCATTATAACGATTCTTAACATATCGTCGTCTTTTAAGAGATTCGAGTCGATAAATATATTTTGGAGCAGTAAATAATCGAAATGATTCTACATTGGTGTTCCTAATCTGAGCAAATTTATCGTACTCGTGACGAACGAATTTATGACGAATTGAAAATCTTCTGTTATGTATAGAAAATTAATTATCGACCGTAATTGACTCAGAGCTTTTCGATTCGCATAAGCGTTAATTTCATTGCCGTATCGTTTCGAGTGCTCTTTTAAATAGCGCTAGAGAAACGATTCACTCCCAAGCTATCGATTGAGTTCATGGTGGCGGATGAGAGCGTCCTCAACAATGCGGCTCGGAACTAAAATATCCAATAACCTTGAAAAAGGCTGTCGACTGCTCGTCGATTTTCATTTATCGATGTTAAGAGGGAACGTACGTTGAATTCTTGTATGATCCTATCGAGTGATTAGATATCATGTAATTCGCTCGTATCGAATTTCATCGGATTTTACGCGATGAAAAAGAATTATAATGTACTTATTTGAAACTGAGGGATTGGCTGTCGCGTCTAAACTCTTGTCGCTCGAAGAAGGAATAAAGTTCAAGATGGCGTCCCTCATTGATAACTACGAACAACAATATGCCGTCTTGACAGCTGGTATTACCGCAAAAATTAGTAGAATAAGAATCGAGAGTAACAGTGAGTATGCTCTTCCTGCCGTACTAATAGATCAAGTTCATATTTGCACGTAATTCGACGTTTCTGGATGGTCGTTGCTATTTACCTCTACGTACCTTAAATGATAATCGATACGCGCGATATCGTTTTCAGATGAAAAAAGAGCATTTATTCAAGACGTGGATCGTGAGATCGAGGAAGCCCAAGAACTGGTAAGCCGCCTTGCGAGCTTTCTTTCATTCGAACCATATCGGAATCATGTGCTTATTTAATTTCGATGTATAGCTCGAACAAATGGAGTTGGAAGTTCGAGGAATGAGTGGCATTGCTCGGGATCGCCTGCGTGGGCGCGTAGAGAGTCACAGAGCGGAATTAAAACGATTGACGCAGGAGTTTCAGTCGGGCAAAAGATCGAAGGACGATGGGAATGACGCTGCCGTGGAAGAGTCCTGGGACAATAACGTAACGGAGGATCAGAAGAAGAGATTATTAGATTCCTACGAGAAAATAGAGAGAACCGGAAGGACCTTACAAAATGGTTATCACATGGTGTTAGAAACGGAGGAAATTGGAACGCAGGTATTGAAGGATCTTCACGATCAACGAGAAACGATACAAAGGAGCAGAGGAAGGGTACGAGCGTACATTCATTTTTACGTCGATATTTGAATAAGTTATGAGGGCGATAACTGCGTCGATTAAGTTAAAAATTGACTTAATCGAATTTATTTAATAATAGCATAAATGTGTTTTAATTTCAGTTAAGAGAAACAGATACAGAATTAGACCAAGGGTCTCGTTTATTATCAGGAATGATTATTCGAAGCCTTCATCAAAGACTTATCTTAGGAATAGTAGCGTTAGTACTTATAATTGTTGCATGCTTTGTGATATATTATAGTTTTAAATCTAAAAGTTAAAAATATGTAAATAGAAATAAAATCTGGCGGTTAGTTCAAAAGTCGAATTCGCAATTAGTTAACTCAGATTATAATAATTATTAGTATTTATTATGTCGAATTACCAGTACTGTATTTTATGATTATAAGGTCCGTTTCTAAGTTAATCACGTATTATATGTTAATATTTTTCACAAACCGCAATATCAGTACAATTAATTTATAAAAGACATTGCTATATGCAAAAAGAATAATTCTAATTTAATTTAAATGTAAGACCTATTATTAAAAACTCCATTGAAAACATTTTCTACATATAAACTGTTTCTGAAATACATTTTCCGCAAAGATATTTATTACGTTTAGCTCTTACTATCGCACGATGTTTGAATTTGACGATTCTTCCATACTTTAGTATTATACGATTTTGATGGAATCGAAGTATTTACTTTAATGATCCTCTTTATATAAAATTCAAGCATTGATATGATACTGTTTCCAGAATATGTTATTTATTTTTTCAATGATTACATTTTTGTTTTTAGCTTAATAATTATTTTTTTATATTAATAATAATTTTCATATTATTCTTACTTTTTACAACAGTCTGAGTAAATTCTCTGAATTTACCGAAGCTGTTCAAAGAATTTAGGATTCGTTTACTCTTCGTTTTTAGAATGCTACAAGGCTCTTATCGAAATGGTGTCGTTTTCTAAGTCCTTTTCGTATACTTGTGCCACGTATGAGCACAAGTTCGAATTCGTTAAATGCTTTACGCCTGACCCTGCTGACAGACAATTGATTTATTCCCATTTACACGATATTCGCTTTTAGGATCGACAACGATACAGAAAAGACAATAGAAGGACCAAACGTTATCATAGAGACGCTCTAGTTTTGGTTAGAAATCAGAAGCAACGCAGTCTTGCGAAGACAAAGTAGCCACAAAGATATAAAAATTGTTTATTTTTTCCAAATTTTTGTGACTTTACAGGTTTGTTTCTTCGTTTTTTTTTGTTTTTTAGGACTAGATGGAGTTCATTCTTACCCTCCTTCGTATCTTAATGATAAATGTCGCCTTCAGAATTGGGGTTTTTCATTCTTTTTAGGTTATTTATTTCCGATCGCAGTAACGATCATAGATGTGTCAACCAATATAGATGGTACATAAACTGAAGTATTTGCATGGTTGGACGATGAAATAGGACTAAAGTTATGAGGATTACGAGTCTGTGAAGTGAAAGCAGATATTTCAAATACGCGGCCAAGCCCGCCAAGCGTTCCACGTTAGTTTGATTTGATCGTCCGAATACGCATGCGCGAAATATATTGTGCGCGGGCACGCTATTTTGTACCGTGGCTATAATGGTAAAAATGTTCTTATTTATTTCCAATTTTTTATCTTCCTTTTATTTTGTGTAATGCAGCTTGTGGTCTGATGTACAGTGCTTAATGCGGCTCTTGGTGGTGAAAGAGATTGACGTGTCTACGTTAGAGCAACAAGGTAATAAGGAATTCGAAAATCTCTTAATCTTTTCTTGGCCTTTGAAACTATCGCATATGTCTCTCAGCAGTGAGTGCTTCCTTGTGATTGAATAGTAAACATTATATTTCTTATATTCTTTTAAAAATTCTTCATAAGGAGGAATCATTTTCGAAGGAGATACGAAAAACTTTTTGTCAGAAATCATCAAAAGTTACTTGAAAAATTGGAAGTTTTTTCAGGGTGATCGTCCCTCCAAAAACTCTGACGCTAATAAGTTGATATTCCTTTTTTTATAACACAATGAAACTTTTATTTTACATTAATTATATGAATATTTTTAAAAGTAGAATATTTGTAGCCCGTATTGTATAAGTCGTCATAATAATACTATTATAAATTGTGTTAGACAGTGTTGCATAAACATTGTTGTCTTATTTAAAGAAGAAAAAGATGATTATTATTTTTCTATAGAAGAATTAAGAATAACTGTGAAAAAATGTGTTTCTCAATTACATTTTTTATTTATTTTTTGCAAAAATTTTATTTTTAGGCAGTGTATTCTGCCTAAACTGTGTTGTTATCGAACGAAATTTTTCTTATTCCTTCATTAAGTTGTGCGTGCTGCAATATATTATATTAATCGTGCAATTATGCTAGTTAGCAATAGCACATACAATCGCTTTGAGACATACAATGACGACATTCGAAGCTTATCGATTGATTTTTCATATTGTGTATATGTGTGATCGTATAACAAATTTTGCTCTTAGTATAAAAGACTTTTATAATGAAATTAAAAATAAAGTTCGAAGTAATAACTTTTTCAAGTTTGGAGAAGAACTTCTTTGTTGAATACTAGTTAGTATATACATCTTTATAATATTTATTTTAGTTGATATTTTTTTAAATATTTAAATAATTAAATTTAATTGTTAGTTTATTGCGTTTTTCAAGAACGTAAGCTGAGAATTGCATTCAATATTAATTTCTTATAATATCTTTCGATATACATGTAACTAAAAAGTTATCTATTATATAATTCGTTATTGCAAATAATGGTCTATACGAACATATATTATCCAAACTTGCAAATCGTTGTTTCATGTTTTATTTATATCAAAATGATGTGCGATATGCAAATAAGTGTTAGAAAAATTGTTCTAATTATTAACTCGTTCCTTATCTACTGATTATTTTCGTATAACATAAGACTTTGACTTTTCTCTTCAAACGTAATAAGTCTTCATTTTTTTAAATAATTGCGTTCTTAAAAGTTATCGACTTAATGAAGTTAACATTTACTTTGCATATTGCTGTCGGTGTCTGCATGGAAATATAAAATACAATTTATTAAAAGTAACGTTACAAATAATCATGGAAGATTTAATTTCGATTCAATAATTACGAAACAACTCTTCAATAGAAATGTTAATATAATAACAGATAGCGATGAGGGTTATATGGCACTCGTATAAAATTGTAATTTTGTCAAAATTTGACTAGTAGGAATCGCGCGTAGTAAAAATACGTGCAATATATGCGTTACTGGAATCACGTATACCAATATGAAAATTGTTATCGCACTGTAGAGAGATAAGTGTAAGGAAAGTAAAAAGCCAAAGCATACAACAATACCATAAACATTATATATCACAATGCATCGTAATAACGCGAAGGGAAATGTCTTTTTAATGGAAAACTAAAGCCTAACTAATAGTAACTCCTTTTATTAGTCATATTATCAATTACTGTAATAGCGTAACGATGAGAATTGTTAAAACGCTATGTATGTGTATATACATATATATACATATATGTATATATATGCGTGTATAACACATTATACAGGACGCATCGACATGTAGTCATCATTGAAGGGCTAGACTCAGAACGTGCCGTGTTTTATTGATTAATTCGAGGAAGATCGTTCGCTTAAAGAAGTGCATCGAATACTTTGAGATCTTTCGCGTTTGGAAGGATAACGATAACGTTGAAATCTATGAGCATATTGTAGAAAAATGCCAGTGAAGGTGATCGATAACTAGCATTTTCGAATAAATGGACTCTACATTTAGGCGCTATATATATATATATGTATATATAAACGATCGTCGTGAACATTAAAAAAAACTAATAACGCACGCAACAGAAAGATAGCTATAACTAAGAAACGTAAGACATATTTTTAACCGAACATTTTCTTTTTTGATTATTTTTGCCTTCTGAGTCTACTATCTCTGCAGTGCTGTCCATATGCCACGATACACTCTGTACATATATACATATTATAATTACACAATTACATTGTGAAAATAATATAATAAAAGTATCAAGGATTTGACGATAATATTCGATGGTAGATGTGACTTCAATGTAGAATAGAATTATTCGTAAATGTTTTCGACACTAAAGAGAACAGAGGCGAGTCTTCAGTCTGGTCAGTCCAATTGCTGATAGAGATCTTCTATCTGTGGTTTGAAATATGCTTTTAATTGAGGCCGTTTTGTCTTTAAAGTTGGAGTAAGAAGTCCATTTTGCACAGAGAATGGATCTGGATGCAGATAGATGTCTTTCACCTGTTCACAGAAAGGGACGATCGTTATCATTGCTACGTATTTGCATGACGCGATAAGACGTTGTATCATTGGGTTTCTTTCAACGAAAGTATAATATTTGACACGTAGAAACGTGTATACGCATCGACAAATAATTTCATAGATGGTTACCTGCTCGAATGACTTCAGGCCAGCTTCTTTTCCCCATGCAAGCATGTCGTCTAAAATTAACCTTTTGACCTCTGGATTGGCACAGAGAACACTTAATGTACCAGGAATACCATTCTCCAGAGCCCAGCATTTAACGACGTCTACGTCTGGAACTACTATTCCCACGACGCACGATTTCAAAGATTCTCCATGGACGAATACTTGTTGTATATATTGACTACGTATATAAATGTTCTCAATTTTTTCAGGAACGATGTATTCGCCTTGCGACAATTTGAAAATATGTTTCTTACGGTCGATTATTTTTAACGTTCCATTCTGAAGCAGACGAAAGCCAAACGAAAGCAACATTAGCGTAGGCTTCTTATTTTTTTATCGTCATCGTTCTTAAGTTGTTTTCACTTGTTAACAAGGATATTCTTTATACGAATACGAGCATGGAATAAGATCGTAGAACTTACGGGCAACCACATGCCAATATCTCCAGTATGATGCCATCCCAATTCGTCGATTACTTCGGCAGTTTTTTCAGGATCTTTATAGTATCCAACAAAGACATTAGTACCCTTCACGCATACCTCGCCTTGATTATTTATGGCAAAGTATTCCATCTCGGGTACGTCTACCAATTTAATGCAGCAACAGGCTACTGGTGGTCCCACGTGTTCTGGTACATGATCGCCCTTTATTGCAAGAAAAGAATACATAATTTGTCAAGATGCACGAATATTGCATTGCGATGATAATTATAACAGGATCGTTTATAATGCATGACCTTTTAAGAATTTAATAGCGTAATTTTATTTTAATATATCTCGAATTAAATCTTTTCCTTTTCACTATTTAACGTAACCCTAATATATTCTTATTACTTTATATGTAGCCACGTTACGTAGATTAATTTGATTTTATGTATTAAAATCTGTTTCACAATTTTAAACGCGTTATCTGCGCAAACACGATTGTGCAAACAGTTACACATTTTTTTATATCAATTCTTCTATAACTATCGAATGTATAGTTATTACAAAATATCGTCTGACGGATCGCACAGTTTTCAAACTTTGACGGCATAAGTAACATTATTATGCATATGCGTATAAATTGAAGTCATTTAATTATTGGTACATCGAATGATTTATTTATGTATGTACGTACATACAAATGTAGTACTGGGTCTGCTACCACTTTATTTACTTACTTCTAACTCGATAATTTAACCATCATGATTGATTGCTTTTTAAAGCATTATCTCTTTCGACGTTTATCAGCAAAATTAATCGCTTGAGATCTACATTAAAATGTAGAAAAATGTTATGAATTATCGTCGTATACGATATTCTCGTATAACAATTCGTTTACTGTTATTTTCCTTAAAGTTTAACTCGTTATTTATAGAAAATCGTAAAATATTTCTACGATATTTATACTCAAATGACAAATCAACTAGAATGACTACGTACTGCAGGGATTCCAGTTTTATGATGTACCTATATTACATGTTTATAGTTATGTAAAGATTCCAAACATACAAGTATAATTTAGTTTTAAACCCGCAACGGTTTAAATCGTGATATTTATACGGAATATAATATATTGAAATATATTATGTATATATGTATGCATAATGAAGTAGAAAAAAAGAGAAATTAACACGACTCGTAGAGTCAATGTATTTATCATGGAAATATAATATATAAACCTAAAGTTTAATTTAAAAGAGTGTTATGCGTTGTCCTTTGTTGTAATATTCATATCGTATATAACAATTTCTAGAAAATTAAGTTAAATTAAAATATTTATTGTTAACTTGTATTATACAATATAATCAAGTTACGTACATATATTCAGTAGTAATATCCTCAAAGAGCATATGCGATAAAGCGTTGACCTCAAGCCAACGATGTCCTGTGTGTTTAACGAGGTATACCGACAGCTAATAAATTAATATGTTCCGTAACAAAAAACGTAGTAGATATTGTTCAACAGTCATTCTTGGAATGTTTGTTCGTGCAGTCTTTTAGCTCTCTTAGCTACTGCTTTAAACGTAACTTACGGTTTTGTACGTCAAAATAAACTGAAATTTCGATACATAATTCACATTTGTGTGATACGAGACAAATCAATTCGTTAAAACGTTGATTCACTACTGGAGATATTCACACCTGCTTTCGTGTAATGCTTAACATTCCTAATTTTTTGACATGGATCTTTGAAATATTTTATCGTAGCCCTACGAGGTACACTATCTCAGTCGATTATCTTTTAATTGTTCACACACAGAATCACTTTGTTCGAGAAAAGTGTTCGGATCGTTATCGAAACGCTGGATGCCATCATTTCTTAATTCAGATTGCAATGAATTGTGACGAAACAAAATAAGTCTTAGTCAATCGTTTTAAACACGAGGTGTCTTGTGAATTACAAACAAAGAATTATATAAGAAGAAGAAGAAGAAGAAGAAGAAGAATAGAAAGAAAATTCTTGACTTTGGTTCACAGAGCCTAGTTACACCGCGTTTCGCGAAAATGTGAATTATGCTTTACCTGCTGTCCTCTTCTGTTCAAGAATGCTCTATTTACGTTTCCCTATAAGACAGATTGTACGTGCTGTAGATAGGTACACGGAGGTGTCAGGGCCTCCATATATGACCAGCATCCTACAGGGAATTTCATCTAAATTAATCCACCCGAATATGCGTACTCATTCCCATCAGAGATATAAGAAAATTTGTCAAACGGGAACAGCATGCTTTCGACAAAGAGATCCGACGCATGGAAGATATTTTTCATACCGCATTAATTCATGGAACCGTTGTATTAATTTGTTTTAACGTTTAACGTTAGAAAATTACTCTACAACTCGTCGATACTGAAATAGGATAACACGTCGTTTCATCTTGAAACGCTATTAAAACTGTTAAGGATTGAAAGTTCGTGTGTTTTTCGTTTTAAAGTGAATTCGTAAATCACGTGCGGTGCCACAATTTTACGATGCAAAAAATATGTTCCACGTACTGTATGATCCTTTTATATCTAAGCATATTTTTATAATATAAGTTTTGCGACAGATTTCTTCTATTTTTTCCACAACTTCTCATCTTTAAGAAAAACAAAAATAATATTTTATGAAAGGAAAGAATCATGCACTTAAGAGTTAATTTATGTTCCATGAAACTATACTAAAATCTCACACTTATGGTTAAAATGTTTAGGCTAGAACAAATATTTAAATTATTCTATAGAAGTATCGAATCTATCCAAACGTTTTCCGCAACACTCGACATATCCAATGAAATAAAAAAATAAAGTATTATCTGCGACGAGTTTGAGTTTAGTATGTCTGAATCGTGTATATATTAGTTTTTACTATCATTTTTAGTAAACAATAATTATTGGATTTTTATTGAAACGAAATAATATTTACTTTTCTGTAATATTTGATTTTTACTGTTCGATATAAATAATAAGTTAGTTCTGCATCTTTTTTTCTCTTAATTTGTTTAATATCTATTAAACATATTATATATCTATCGATGGTTATAAATTTATATACACGGTACCTAGCTCTACCTATTTGCCTCTATTTACATCTAAGGAAAGATTACTACTCTTTTCTCGCTTTGTAACATGAAAATGTAATTACATAATAACATTTTAAATCAGGGAGCACTAAGCAGAATCACAATATATAATTTTTAAGGAAGATACAAGAATATGTATAAATAAAGAATATTTTCATGGACATGTCGGGTTTTGCGAGAAAACTTTACATATTAATGTTTCGTATCACGCGCACACTGATGTTTATTGCAACATGCTTTATAATAGAAATTGAAGAAACTATCATTTTTTCATGCGCACTATTTCTTATCAAATATTCTCGGTACCGAGTTTAATCAGTTTATATCGAGGAAAAGTGTAACAGTTTATGCAGTATGTATATTACCTCAATTATGAATCCAAATTAAATATTTGTCGACATTGGGGTGTAAGATTCTGTAACGAACTAGATCGTTTTCTGACATCGTTTCATATCTAAGCATGGAATTTCCGAAAGAACATTTTTATAACTCTTTGCTGCAAAATAAATCGATATAAAATAATGGCAACGATATATTAATGATAAGAAGAAGAATAAAACATTAACAATAATAATAATAATTTGAAAAAATAAATATAAAATCAGTATTAATTGATAATGGTGAAAGTAAGATATACGAAGTAAGTAAACGAACATGAAAAGAAAGTTCCACTATCGATTCACTTGGCATCTAATATATTTACTTGTTTAAGCTAAACAACTACTATTAAAGTAGTACAAGTTATATTAAGATCCATCGAGCATATATTTCGGGACATTTAAATTTGTGTACACGACTCATAAATCCGTATGTTTCCTAAAATTGTTCATAGAATATTCAAGATCGTATATGTAAGTTCATCCTGCTCACTTCTCAAGCAGACTATTATAAAAAGAATTTGCTATGTACCATATCGATTGAGAATTTCGTTCGAACAGTTCTCAAACCATAAAAATTATTAATAATTGTAATAATTATTAATATCACTTTGCTAGCGTACATTAACACATCGATGTGTGTTAGTATTTATCGGACGTGTATATAAGTAGAGATATTCTTAGAAATTTTATATTTTCATGTTTTAATTCGTATTTCAGTATGCATATGATTCTTCCATTTACTTCATTCGATGTAGACGAATCTTTTGATTGCATTTTTCTTGCGCAATAGAAACGATTTGTACTTTGGCCGTTTTTTAACGTGCGATGAGAAGGGAATTCTTGTTGACAATAGATACCGCTTTATAAAATCGTTAGATAAGGACAGAGGCCCTAAAGCATTTCCACGTAGTAAAGTAGTCAGTAGTAAAAAATTGATATTGTGCGATTCAATTGTGGTAAACGTCAAAAGATCGCGCGCTTCTCGTTATAAAAATGTGAACGATATTGTAGTGTCGTCGTTCTATGATATTTTATATCTTGAGAAGCTGCAAAATCTAGGAATGATTATTGTGCTATAACGTCTTAAAATTTCGAAAAGCTCAGTGACGAGTGACGTCACGTCATAAATATCACGTCTTACGGGTGTATTACAATGACAGTCACACACAACCTCGGGTTAATTCGAAAATTTTGTAACGTTACGAATATCGTGGCAGAGTATAAAACTACTGCCATAATTGTTTACGGTTGCTATTATTTCGATATTGCAACAGTGCGATAGATACAACGAAATCGCAATACATTTATATTACGTTGTAACCGTAATATAATTTAAGATAAAAAAATTATCTTAACCCTTTTAGTGTCAGACGACGATACATCGTCATTTGAAAAAATTCGAGAAACGCGAAGGACGAATGTATTTTATCGGAAGTAACACGTAGAGATTGGTTTCGATGATTGAAAAATGATTACTCACGGCAACGAAGCAAAGCGTGTACTTGGTGGAGCATTACAGACTGCTACTTTATGTAACATAAAGTAATTTTGAGATACTCTTGTGGAAATTCATCTCGCTACGTTTTATTTTTCTTATTAAAAAGCATTCATGTAAACGAAGAATGCTATCTGCGTTTTCACTGCGCCTAGGCAGTCTATGCGTCCCGTATCTCTCGCGCGGGCACTACTTTTGCGTCTGGCACTAAAAAGGTTAATGCGAGCGGATGCTCTTGGTTATGTCAATGGACATTTTTTTTAAACACATACGAGCGTATGTATATATTGTTTTATAATACAAGATTTAATTCTCTTCGATCGCTTAACGATGAGATGTCTTAGATTTTTACGAAGAGGGCCAAACTTAATTGAAAAAAGTAACGAAACTTTGAGATTATGAAATTATGAAATCTCGTGATTTTTAGATACACGAATATTCGTAGCCTGGATATTTGAAGATTCCTTTAAAACATATCGCGCGCGCATGTTTAAGAGACGAGAATGGGAAGCGAGATGACTCGAGAATTATGAATTTTTCAAAAGTCTTTCTTTCGCGTTTTAATAAACGCAATAAAACGATACAAAATTTACTTAACACATTAAACACCACGCCAGCTCGTCCAGACTAGTTCTAAACTTCGTTTACTGTAAACCGGTCCTACAACGTAACGTAAACGAATAGTCTGATGCCGGTCCGCAGGGACCGGCGTGGCACTTAACTTGTTAAATTCTTTTTACTCTTGGGTAAAAGGGGTTTAGGGATATGATCCTTAAAATTGAATAACGAAACCGACGAGAGATTGGATTACGAACGATATATTCTACTTATACTCAAAGTTTCTACGTTTTTCCAATTTCTCATCATTGCATCCCATCGCTTCCTGTCAGTCGTACTGTTAAACTGGGTTTGTCGATATTTATATCCTACGTTATTGACTTCAAAGTGGCACGAGTAAAATAGATAGTCGCGCGAATCCGCCGGCACTAACGTCAATACGATTCTATATTTGAAATAGTAAAAACACATGGTCGTTTTCGATTCAAACCTGTATAGTTAGAGTGATGGGTGCACAGCATTCCGTCTGGCCGTAACCTTCGACGACAAGGCATCCCAGGGCGCATCTGGTGAATGTGAGAACGTTCCCCGCCAACGGCGCAGATCCCACCAGCATCAGCCTCAACCTACCACCCATCGCGTTTTGTATTTTACGGAATACGAGCCTATCCCAAACGCTGTTGTTCCTCACGATACTTTTTTTTATCTCGCTCTCCTTCGTCCTCATTGCTAAATTGAACAACATTCTCTTTAAGAATGAGCTTTGAAGTTCGGCTTGAACCTATCAACAATGAAACGATTGCTTTAATTACGAACTGTCCATAAATCGTCTTAAAACGTTGCAATATCGAAATGTTCTTTAACACGGTGATTGCCGCGGGGGCCACCGGTGATCTCCATCACGAAAAATACATTAAACCCGATTAAACAACTCAATTTATCCGTTGTAAATAATATTTCAGCATAATATGCATCGCATCATAGAAAATTCATGTTGGCGCCCTGGGCAAATCACGTAAAATGCGCGCGGCAGTCAACGTGTTAAGACCGTTCTATTGACATCGATTCAGCTCTTTATGCATTTTTAAAACGCGCTAACGAGCTATCGGTCGATTTCTTTCGAAATTGCATCTTCGTGAAATTTGGAAAGGGCGAAGGACAGGCGATCGAAGAAAAAGAGGGAAATAAATTTACCTTATCGTACATACGATTCAATAATCTGGGAACTGCCGGCATTACGGTCGGCTTCAAAGCCTTCATGTCTTCCTGTAGTCGCTTTATGTCACCGCTGTAAAAACCGACGGAGCCGCCGACCATGTACATGCCATTCTCGCAGCAACGCTCTAGCATATGGGCAAGCGGTAAAAAACTGATCATCGTGTCTTTCGACGTAGGCTTGTGATCCCCCAGTTGAAGAAGTACCGCGCAAACGCCGGCCATGACGTTTTGATGAGTCAGCATCACACCCTTCGGGTTACCTGTGGTTCCAGATGTGTAACATATCGTGCACAAATCCATCACTTGTGGCGGTACTTCCGGATGATTTCGTTGCGCCCCAAGCTTTTCGATGTCCTCAAATTTAAGTAGCTCCACGCCACGGTTCTTTGCTCTTTGATTCGTTGCCGGTCTTGTCTCCTTCATGACGATCAGCTTTCTCAGGCATCTGTCGGAGGATATTGGTCGATGACTATGGTCTCGATAGAACCAATCAAATTCACGCGCAAAAGGAACTCCTTCGCAGTAGTATGGTTTCGTAATTTTGGAAGAACAGCTTTAAAAGTTTATTCGAAAGTACGTACGTACAGGCTTTTAAAGAACCTATAAAGTTTCTCGGGAAATATCGTAGGTGTCTACGTTTCTAATATCTTTGTTGTCAGTTATATTTTCGTACTCCTACCAGCAATTAGCTCTGAATTATCGTTAAGAACGAGAATCTGTTTGTATTTCGCATCTCTAGAGACTCGAAACGTTTTAACAGGATAAAGGTTAGGGTCGAGGCATCGTGCTGAATGTTTCCTTTTCGAAGACCCGATTTTCCAGCGATTCCTATGAAGTCTGTCAAACGCTTTGTGTCTATTCTCCTATCTATCGTTAGCTACTGTTGGAATAGATAACCAGAGAAAAGTAAAAGACGCGATTTCAAAAGCGTTGTTACTCACCGTGGTGCCTTGTCCAGGAGCAAATTGCATTTCTTGTCATCTTCGCAAACGACCAAGTTGATCTCAGCCTGATTAATAATGTACGCGCAGGCGTCAGGCCCGAGCGTGTCATAGAGAGGTACGATGACGAGGGAGTACGAATAACAGGCTTGCTCCGTCAAAATCCATTCGGGCGAATTTTGACTGTAGAGGCCGACCAATGTGTACGGTGTTAATCCCAGAGACATGAGACCGGAACCCAGGTTCTTTGCCCTGAGTAGAGTTTCATTGTAATGAAGCCATTGGTAGGGTTTGTTCGGACCATCACGCCATCCGATACACGGCCCATTATCTGAACGTAAAAGAAAGATTTTCAATTTCTCGCCACTTTTCGTCGATCTTCTAATTCTTCTTCAAAGATTAGAACGAAACAACAGAGGCAAGGTAATTGCTGGTAAAGACTCTTTCGAGTGGTAGGATTAATTTCTCCCTTTCCATCGTCGCTTGAATTTTGAGAAAAAGATAAACTAAGTTTCCCTGCCATCCATGAAATGAATCATTTCAATGGAGGTAAAGTCCGTTCTCTCGCATCTGTTTTATCAACACGAGAACTTCGGATTCATTGATTTAGCTACGATATAGGTACGGTATGTGCATACGCGCGTTTATTATCATGCCACTCACTTCGAGATCGTCACTGTCGGCGTGATTGAGAACGAAACTCGAACTAGCGATTTTACGATCGTTTACAAGTTTTGATACAGTCAACATCGAAGGTTTTAGACGTTTGCTAACAAATGATTCATCGATTGCGTTGTCTCCAGGTGATCTAACGTTACAACATGATTCATTTTTATTTTTGTCTTAAGAAACCGAAAAGATAGAACCAGTCGATACATACATACACACACACGCATATGAGCCGTTCAGTGCACACATCGATTAACTCCATAAAACGAAAAGCGAAGAAAGGTGACGAAATAA
>JAITYT010000114.1:0-14880 GCA_025433975.1 Liostenogaster flavolineata
CTCTCTCTCTCTCTCTCTCTTCATCTGTTTTTGCCGCATGAGACAAGTCTCAACGACAAAACTCAAATTTGTACGATTCTAACCCCTTTCCCGTTTGTAATTGATTATCTCGATCTTCGGATCGTCGCAAAACGAAAGTTCGTACGAGAGTATGAATTTTTATCTCTACGAAATGTGTATCCCGCTGAAAGAGGTTCGGCGATAAAAATTGAGAGATCGAGAAAGAAATTGGCGGAAGTAATTTTTACTTTCTAGTTTTTCAAATATTCCTGACGCCATTTTCCTACTTAATTTGAGAGATTTGTCAGTGGTAACGCTAGTGCCGTATTCTAACAATGAAATCAATGGACAGTCGTTGAATCGTTTCGTTTCACCACAGTTCAATCAATTTGGAATTCTGTAATAATGTGACCTTATTTCGTTGGCAATTACGAAAAGTTGGCGATGGCGCGACTTATCGCTCGTAAGTCTTTGCTTTCAGTGTGGCCAAACGAGAGAAAGCGCTCTTTCGTTTTCATCTATCAGAAATCCCTTTCTTCCCTGATGATTTCGAGAAAAGGTTTACGAACGATAATTCACGCGCGTAGTAACGCGACGTTCACCAATGAAACGAATCTCGGTGATCGTCTTCCTTTCCCTTTCTACGACCGTTCGAATCTCACAGGACGTTCCAGAGTCCTTGGTCCTGGGCATGCGTTACCGGACGATGCGTAAGGAGAGCCGTACGATCGTCCAGGACCTCGTTGGCCAGCTGTACCGCTTTATGTGGCGGCAACACGCGGCTGCTCTGGCCCAGACCCAATGGAAACGTGTACCTCGGTGACGAGAGCGTCATCATGCACCTGCAACAGATCGAGTTTGCCACCGTGAACACTAGCGACCAGGAAGTGAAGAATCTTCTGGAGTACGCCAAAGAGATCTTTCTTGGTAAACGTCTTAACTCGATAATTTCATCCAAATCGCTTTTCTCAATATTCGAACCTAGCCACGTTGATCGTTTGCAGGCAATGTGAGGAGTCTGGTCAGGGTGCCAAACGCGAAGAGCAGATCGGTAATCGACACCTTTCTGATATACCTGAGCGCAGGAAACGCACGAGGTACCAAACTGACTCTGGACACGGACGAGTCCTACAGGTTGGAGCTGGTGCTGAAACGAAAAACCCTGGAGGCAAGGATCTCTGGTAAGAGCTACTATGGCGTGCGGCATGGTCTCGAGACCCTAGGCCAAATGATCTGGTGGGACGAGAGCGCCGATAGGCAAGGATCTCTGCGAGCGTTAAGCCGTGCCTCCATCGAAGACAAGCCGATCTTTCCCTACCGAGGTTTGATGGTCGACACCGGCAGGCAGTTCTTTACCATCGAGCAGCTCAAGAGGATGATCGACGGCATGGCCGCATCGAAGCTGAATACCTTCCATTGGCACTTGACCGATTCCCAGAGCTTCCCTTTCGATTCAGTTCAGTTCCCGGAAATGGCCAGGTGGGGGGCGTTCAATGGTGATCAAGTCTACACGCCTGACGATGTTAAGGATTTAGCAGACTACGCTAGGGTTCGGGGTGTCAGGGTCATTGTCGAGATCGACTCACCGGCTCATGCTGGTGCCGGTTGGCAGTGGGGTGAGTTCTTAGCAGTGAGGATTATTTTGAGTTGATTTTTTTCATTTTGTAATACATCATTTTTCTAGTTTTCAATTTTACTCATTTACGATTAACTCTTCGCGGACGTATTCGTGAAAATAAGATACTTGTACTGTGCTCTTAAAGATTTAATCGAATATCGAAGAAGGAGAAGAAAGCTGGAAATATAGAATTGTACAAACGCGATATATAAATATATAAATATTGGTTTAGGGGCTGATCACGGATACGGCGAGTTAGCTTTATGCGTGGATCAGCAGCCGTGGATGTCGTATTGCGGCGAACCGAATTGCGGCCAACTGAATCCCATAAACGAGCATACGTACAGGATATTGGAGGGTCTTTACAGGGAGTTGTTGGACCTAACGGAAGTACGGGATATAATTCATCTTGGCGGTGACGAAGTGAATCTCGATTGTTGGGCACAGTATGGTAACATCACGACAGCGATGCAAGCGCAGAATATGACGGATCATCATGCGATGTGGGCTGAGTTCGAGATGAAAATGCTCCAACGGCTGATCAGGGCGAATCGCAACGAAACACCCAAAGCGATTATATTGTGGAGTTCGCCACTTACGAAGCGACCATACATCACCACTTACTTCGATCCCAAGATACACGTCGTTCAGTCTTGGGGCGGTAGCAATTGGCCGGAAACTTCGGACCTATTGGAGGATGGTTTTCGCGTTATACTCTCTCACGTTGACGCATGGTACTTAGATTGCGGATTTGGTAGATGGAGGGAAACGGGCGAAGCTGCCTGCGGCGAATATCGTACGTGGCAAATGGTTTACAATCATAGACCGTGGAAAGATTATCCCCAGCAGCACCAGGACCTCGTCCTCGGTGGCGAGGCAGCTATTTGGAGCGAACAGACAGGACAGGCGTCGTTGGGACCTCGGATATGGCCCAGAGCGTCTGCTCTTGCTGAGAGATTATGGTAATTAATATCACATTCATTAGATACTTACATTTCGACGTGAGAACGATCAATTTATTCAATGAGTTAGATAAATTCAAGAATGTCGTATATTTTTAGAAGGAACGATATAAATGTTACGTATCTATTTGTTTATTTCTTGGCTCTTGTAGTCTTTAAAGTGTTTAACGTCGATCATTCTTTTTATAGGAGTGACCTGCCCACGAACGGTTACTCGACTGAGGAAGGTGTATATACGAGATTGGCAGCACACATAGAACTATTAACGAGTCGAGGAATTCAAACGGAAGCGATGTGGCCGCAGTGGTGTTCTCAAAATCCTGGAAAATGTCTCTGACCGATCGCTAGATGATTAAAAGCAAGTGTCGCCCTATTTTATAGCTTTTGGACATCCTCGCGATGACTTTATTATTATAGAGGAGAAAACGTTAGAGAAAGGAGCTGATGCTTCTTTCTCGAAGGCCATGTTTTGTAAAGCGCGAGATCGACTTGGCTAAGTACACTTGGTAGCCTAATGTTTTCAGGTTAGCCTTTGTCAAAACTCACGGATCGCGCGCATAATTCTTACCAATACTGACGATTCGCTTATGACGCCGTACAATGCGCGTCAGTTCTCATAATCGATGACACGGTGATCAAAACGTGGTAATTTTTTATGAAACGTACGCGATGATATGGGCCTTAAGAGATAAGAGAAATCGTGGAACTCTTTTTAAATGGACGATTCAACGAGAAGCTCGAATCGAAGAACCTTTTGCAAGTTGCGCGCGCGCTCTCAAAGGACTGGTACCTATCCATCGATTTCGCCCGAATAAAACATACTCGCTGTCAAATTGATAGGACTACACTGCCTGTTAAATGTTTGGGATTTGATAAATTGTTGGTTTAGACGTTATATGGAGAGACGCGGTGTGTATGAGTGTACCGACGTAGTAGCAGATTTACATTCGCACGTTCACGTTCTTGGCGAAGGAAATTTCAATTCTTACCGGGGCGGTCGGCAACGTTACATTTAATCGGTAAACCGAATTCGACACGGTAAAACGTATCCGTTTAACGAAGCTGATTTTATTAACAGACATTGGATGTAACTAGACTCCGAATAGAATCCGATCGAACCTGGTAAACAAAATTCTTTTTTTTAAAACATTGATAGATGTTATGTATTATTCAATTATACAGTCACGCGCATAATATTGGGTTGGGCAAAAAGAAATCAATTATTTTTACGTGAACTTCAAGAACTTATTTGATATGTATTGCATTATCAGTTTTAGTCAAATATGCACCATTTTGATCTATAACTTTTTGCCATTTTTGGGGTAGAACCCTTCTACGTCTTCTTCTTCTAGTCTTCTTTTGACGTCAATTTTCGACGACGTCCAAACAACCAAACGACCAAACAAAAAATAGCAAAAGAATTTTTTTAGTGCGAAATGTCACATTTCCAATGAGCATAAGTCTGAAATTGTTTGATCGATACTTTACGATATATCGATCACTACAGCCATCTACCGAAAAAATAATGGATTTCTTTTTCCCCAACCCAATAGATTACGTTCTCACTTTTCAATCACTTCGAAAAGAAGAACCAACAAAATTTACGATTTTAACGTTTAAAGAATCTCGAATAGCATTTGAACCGAGGAGAACTCCATATTTCTTAATTAATTCCTATATCTCGGAATAAATTAAAATCAATTTTCTAAGGAGCAATAAAAATTATTCTATTTTGACAGTGCGAATGAATAAGATGATAATTAATAGAAGGACGATATACATGTAATAAAAGCTTCAAGACGACGAATGGTGTTGAAAATTCTTCGTTTCTCCGTCACGAACTATGGCTCGAAAATACGTAATGGAAGAGAATTGGAAATCCATCGCCATGTGTAAGCTCGTAGGTAGATTTTTCATTAGAGGGTCATAAATATATATTAACAGAGTACTATCGAATTCTAGCAATTTTACCACGTAAAATGGGAGAAAAAAAGTATTTGTCTATGAAAGTAAGAACTTAAGAAGAAATGTTCTTAGTTGATTGAAATAAAAGTATCTGTATATAGTGTCTTTATGCGTTAATGTAATATGGAGTGTGCGACTTTAAGGTAAACTAATATCACGAAATACCGATAATGTATGATATTTTCATAATATTATGCATCTTCTTTAAATTTTTTTGGTTCGAAGTGCCTTTCTGACTGTTCGTTCGCGCGATGTGTGATGTGACTCCGTATTCCATATGTATAAGGATGCATAAGCGCCGTGTACGTTCCTAAATTATCTCTTCAATAATTGAATAAAATCGTACCGTGTTTGCAGCTTCTAAAGATGTATACGTAACGTGAAGACTGTGCCATATATGAAATTCTTACATTGCGAGCTTGACCGCATTAACGATAGAAAGTTGGTGGTTTTGGTAGTATATCTCAAAACAATTCGTCCATCGTATTATAATCCTCCGAATGAAAATATGAACAAATTCATCCTCTTAACTATTTAAAATAATTCGAATTACAGGACGTCGTCATTTTTAGTCGAAACGATACACGACTTTTAATTAATAATAGAAATTAAAAAATACAATTCTTTAGTTTCAATAAGAAATAATACGTAGTGGAATGGTCGAGGACCGACGATACCATTGCGAAGAATCTGTAATCTACATGTTACATTTTTTAATTAATATGATTTTAGCGAATCTTGATTGTATTAGAATGAAATAATTACAACGACGTATACAATTGATATCGTATTTAGGTACGTTTTATAAATTTTTAATCGACAATGTGAATCAACACATTTCGAGCGATTCAGTTTGAAATAGTTGTGAATTTGAAGAAAATAAGAAATCGAACGTGTAAATCAATTATAATTTCGAAAATTGGTGAAATCTTTGGAAAAGGTACTCTCGTCCAGCTACTTATTAGGCTCTCGCGAAAAAAATATTTATGCTTCGTTGTTAAAAACCGAATTACGTCTGTACATAGTGAACATATAAAGATATTGAATATCGAGACGAACGTATCGTAATAATGATAAGAATTGCGTTACTAAGAAATGATAATCGATGATGATGGACGAACCAACGGAATACCACTTCGTAACATCTTTGAATTTACAAATACTAGGACTTTAAGTCGGAAGGTGCATACTCAGTACGAGCTTATCGATAAAATGACGAAGAAATACCAAATTATATATTAATAGCCGTATATTATATGTCTGATCTGAATCCGTGTTGTTGTATAAAGTGTGCTTTGTTGAATAGTCAAACGTTTGTATATGAGAGAAATGCGTGCAAATTCAATCCGAATTTACTTTCGTTTAAAATTGATTTTTTAAAAGATCGAATTTTTTCCCGAAGATGATTTCAATTACCCACCCGATTTTAAAAACTATCGCGCGTATGTTTCGATTTCGAATTTCCCGTAATTATTCTATCCAATTAAAATTATTGACGTAAAGATCCAAAGGATCGATAACTCTATGAATAAATTTCATTTTCTTTTTATATAACATTTTATTTATACATACATGCGCGTATGTGCGTGTGCGTGTGTGTGTGTGTGTGTGCGTGCGTGTGCGTGCGTGCGCGTGTAAACGAGTGTATATGGATATATAAATATACACAATGATGTCTTATATTAAGCGATGAGTTTCAAGCTACGTTGAAGAAGCAGGTACTACGGTTGGGTAATAGCGGTACACTTTTTAGGTATTTTTAGTCGCATACGTCGCATACGTTAAGTAAGACAAAGAATTATGATAAATTCTTAACTTTGTACTTCCTCTCTATTTCTCTATTAAACGCTACGTATGCGGTGGATGTTGATAACAGAATATATTAGAAACGGTTTTTAAATACGAACGGATGTAAGTTATAAGCGTAAAGAATGATTAAGGGACGTAGTTGTAAAAACGTGTGTGAGTAAAAGCGAAGGAAAAAAAAAACAGAAGAGTATAGATACAGAAGATAGTTGTGTTGTACTTATCGATACTTACCGACGTTTGAGTGATTATAAGCGCAATTAATTATGCACGATTTTTACATTTAGACGAACAACTTGTTTGCGAAATTTAGACAAGAATGATAAGACTTGCGTTTACGCTATTGTATCTTATTTATTTCGTTAAAATTGAAGAAAATTATTAGTGAAAAATGCGTTTAAAAAAATGAAGAATTTAGAAAGAAATGTTAAGATAGACGATTTACAAGAACGATGATTCGAATACAAGGCGTAAATATGTTTGCGTTTGCATGATCGTCTATCATACCAATGACTCAACAATGTGCTATTCAAAAATGCTTGCAAGTAGACTTGCAGTCTAATTCTTAAAAAAGATATACTCTGTTATAAAATGCAGATTACAAATGTTTAACATTAAATGAATTTTATTATAAATTTTTCTTCTCTCATTGCATATTAAAAGCAATTTACCTTTTCGTACTTTTTATATTGAAATTTGTTCTTATGTACTATTATGGTTTTTTGATTATCTTTACAGTTAGGCGAAGATCGAGGATTTATAAAAATAAGGTACGTACGTGTATGTTTCTACGTATTGATTAATTTCCACTTAATCTTTTTATCGTTGCACCATTATATTAGATAAAATTCAATAATACGTTCGTTACAAGTAGTGAACATATATCGTAAAATTGCAAAATTATTTTTCATTTAACAAGTTCACGCCGATGTGCATCACCGGTGGGTCACGCTCGAGTCTCTCGTCAGGCGGCGTGCACTACCGGTGGATCACACTTGAATATTCGATCAGACGCTACGTAACATCAAAAGTGTTCGTTTAATAACTGGAAAAAAATGTCATATGGTTAAAAATAAAATATAGATAATAAAAAGTTAACATATATTAATGGAAAACAAGTAAGATTTATTTTATTTTATCTCAACATTTTAAACGTAACTTATAGAACAAAAATTCAGTAGTAGAAACATAACAATGATCTGTCTCAACCGAGGTAATGACGACAAGTGAAGCCATTGACCCTGCAATCCAGATCTTAATTTTATCATCGAATTAAATAAACCGATTAATTAGAATGTCTACCAACAATGAATATTCTATTCACAACAGAATTAAAGATCAACGAATATAACGATTTTTTTAGAAACTGACAATGAGTTTAGCACGTATTTACAGAAAATCTATAAGACTCCATGAGTCACAAAAAATAATTGTACGCATTTCTGAAATTATTTTGAAGTAATTATTTAGTACATAATATCATGCATACGAGTAAAATGTATGTATACAAATGAGTATACAAGTATATATAAATACATAATACGCGTCGAAACCTATGGAGACTCGTCTATTCTTCGTCTCGTGTTTTTATTTTGGAATAACGACGTTCGGTGCTCAAAGCGTACGTCGCTGTTTTATGTTGTTATTAAGCCGAACTTAGAAGGTATATATTATAAGAAAACAACAAATGGCGTCAGTTCCCCATCGTTCTGACCGAGGATACCAACTACAACGTAGTATCGAGGTGCTTCTACGCTTGGACTGCAATCTGTAATCCTGATGATTACTCCGCGAGTATCTGACTTCTTTCGGACATTGATGAAAGCACGTGAGTTATTAATTTCTTATAATACTTAATTTCACTTAATACTTCATATTTAAACTTAAGACTTGTTACTACTTATCTCTTAATATTTAAATTTCGAATAAAAATATCGAAAGACTATGTTTTGTATCACGCTCATTCCGACTGTTAGTTTACTTGGACCTCAACCTGCCGATCGCTCCTTGCCTTTCTCGTCTCTTCTGGGCAGTTATGCAAACACTTGACAAAACATCAGGCGGTGTGCATCACCAGTAGGTCACACCTGAATATTCGATCAAACTCTGCGTATTATCAAAAATGTAGTTCGTTTAGTAACTAGGAGAAAGTACAATTTATTTTATTGTGTCTTGACATAAACATAATTTATAAAACAAAAATTCAATAGTAAAAACATAGCATAATTGTTTATTCATTTCCATGTAATTTTTTAAAGTATTTTAAATAAAATGTTGACTGACTCTTACAGCGATTACCTTTTCTTGTATATAAACATTTATAACATTCTTTACATCTTTAACTTGTTTTTCTTATAGACCCTTTGTACGAATGAAGAAAATGTGAACCTTTTTTGACGATGTTTGTTTTCTAATTGCCATTTCTTCACTGCGATGATTATTGATCAAAAGGTGATCGATAATTTGTTCTCTAAATTCTAAAATATTAATATGTTTATTACTCTTTGCACACAAATTACTCACAGCAATTACACAGCGTCTCACGGCAAAAAATATGAATATCGGCGCCGGCGTGAACGTATTTAATAGCATATTAAATTGCGTTGTTTATCATTAAGATCATCAAATTGGAATAAAAGATATTGTATTAACAGTCGATATTAAAGTATTCGTAGTACGCTATTCTTAATAAACATTATTCGTTGTATCGCGCGAACTTTTTACGATCTGTAATATCGTAAGAAGCACGCTGACATAAAATCAATATCAGAACTATCTATACGACCGAGTAAGTAATGGATATGTAGAGACGTACGATTGATCAATCACGTTAAATCTGGCTGTACAATCTAATAATATATAAGGATCTTCGATTTTTAGAGCAAATCAAACAAATTATATTCTATAAGGATATAAATACATTGCAATCTTTTATGTCGTTTTCCAATTTTTCTAAGAAATTCATCTTTATTTCTGAAATTCGACGTTCAATTACCAGATTTCATTTTGCGAGTGCTTTTTAATAACGAAGATAAAAATACGGGAGTATATTTCAAAACTGCTTTATATTATATAAAAGTACTGTTAAAACTTATCGATTGTTATTAAAAATTTGGAATGAACGTACTTCGTCGGAAATAATACGTAGAGATTGATTTCGATGATTAAAAAATGTTTATTTACAAGGATAAAAGAAAGCATATACTAGGTGGGATATGAAAGCTGTTGTTTTATAACAGTTCTGATTCGACCCTTTTTTGTGCGGACTATTGCTTTGCGAAGGACACAGTTATTATTAAAACGATTAAAGAAAGTTATAAACAAAACATTCTCGTCTATATTTACCTTTTTTTGTAATGTCTACAATATATAAAGGATGCCTGTAATCGTCATGCAGCAGTGACTAATAAACCAACAAGCAACGAACGTAACTTCTACTACGGTAAATGAAAATTTTTCGAAAACAAAAGTTCTGCATTGTTTAAACTGAAACAATCAAATTCGGAAGCATATTTCTCAGTGCCATGAAATAAGAGAAACAAAGTCGAACGCCTCTTCGCGTTTTTTGAAATTTGCGTATAATATGCATCGACGTTGCATTCGTAACTTCGTTCCTTGCCTCGGGAGTGAACAAAGTAAACGAAGCGGCTTCCAAGCAATTTCCTGGCAGGGATGAAATCAAAACCAATCGTGGCAAAGTGCTCTTGGGATACCACGCGATCGGTCTTCATTCTCAACTCCGAACTCGTTTAAGAAGACAGAATCAACGTGCGTCGGGCCTCGAAAGCGTAGAATCGCCTATCGGAGAAGTTACGATACCGTTCGAAAAATTTGGAAAATTGTTATCATTCGACGAAAGATCGACAAGATCTTTAAAGAAATCGGGACGAGTGGATAAACGACAGAAGGAAGCTAATATCTTTTGCACGTCTCGATCAAGGGATAAATTACTCGTAACCATAAAGCGAACAAAATAATATTTTGTAGCAGCAAAGGGACAAAATTCACTTTTATCGATCCTCGTGTTGTTTGTCTGCGTCTTTGCGTAAGAATGGCGAGAATGACGTATCAGCAGTTCATGGACGAGCAGAAACGAGCGTGCGATCGACTCCTTCAACCAAGTAAGTCCGGTCATAATACAAATTAAAGTAATATCGAACGAGAGGAACGACGATAAAAATTTAACAGAGGGAAAATTGCAGAATTCGAGGAGAAAAATTTAAGCGAGAAAATCTTGCAATGTCCAGCGACATTCGACGGATTGCTATGTTGGCCTCGAACGATCGCGGCAAGCACCGCGACTCTTCCATGTCCACCTCCGTCCATTTTGAGCACGGTTTACGAAATTTTTCGGCCGAGTGACCTTTTGCCCTACAACGACACCGGCATTACGAACGAACGGATAAAGTTGAGCGTCCATCCGATGCCAACGGTCAGTAGATTTTGCGGTGTAAACGGACAGTGGTTCAAAAACGCGAACTACGTCATTTGGAGCAACTACGGGCTTTGCTTAAGCTTCGAAGAACGACGTATCGCCGCGATCGTCGACTCGGACGATTATTTACATAGTCGGAAGTACGGCGATGTCAACTTACTCGACGTAAGATATTTTAATTTTTTCTCTTCTTTATTATTTTTTTTTTATCCAGAAAAAGTATCGATTTATAGTGTGATATAAATAGATATATTAACGTCGAAAGTATTTATTAAAATATATTTTATATGCCTTGTGCTATTTCATATCGAATAAGGATGTTGTTCGGTCCGATGGATTTTCTACTGTCTGACCATCACTGACTCGCGCCTACTGTCTGCCTATAATGCGTTCGTATTCCTTGCTAGCTTCGTTTCACGACTATACTACTTATCTCGTTCGTAAAATATTAATTTCTACTATTTACCATCACTCGTGAATTCTCCAAAATTAAAATAAAGCTGATTGAAGTAACAAAATGACAAGAAACGTGGAAGAGATCGAATATTACGATATATTTTCTCTTTCTCTACATTTAGAAATGGCTGCCTATAATAAAGACCGTGTCGCAGATTGGATATGCCTCTTCGTTTATGACTTTAATTATCGCGATGATAGTCTTCTCCGTATTAAGGTACATTGCAATGTAACGATACGTAATTTTTTCTTTGTAAATGATACAGCGATTTTTCGAACGCATTTGACATTCGACGTTTATGTCGATCTCTAAGAAAAATAACGATCTCCAGAAAGCTAAGGAATCCAAGGAACAGGCTGCATATGCATCTTTTTACCTCTTTCATCATGAGGGCTTTCATGGCCTTACTGAAGGATTGGGTCTTCGTAGATGGCGTTGGTCTAGCTTGGGATATCGTAATCGTCGATGGGAAGAGTACTTTTATCAAAGAACGGAACGTGAGGAATTAACAATGCCGAAAATAAAACTATTTACTTTCATTTTAATAGCGTATATTCTTTATCTAATTAAGTAAGGAAAGTATTACGAGTTATATTGAATATATTTTCATACTTTATGTATCTTTGTTTTTGTAGATGAAAAAATTCATCATCGACGGATATAACATTGTAGAAAATATTCCAATCTTTATTTATGTTCATACTTTCCTCAGGCATGGGCGTGCAGGATAATTACGAGCATATGGCAGTACTTCATCGTAGCAAATTACGCATGGATACTAATGGAAGGATTGTATCTTCATAATTTAATATTTTCAGCACTTTGTACCGATACAAGTGCAATTACGTCCTATATTTTGTTAGGTTGGGGTAAGCAAAATTCATCTTTATCATGGATTTCTTTTAATTAGTTTTATTCGCTTCCGTCGAACATATTTTCCAAGATCGTTCGACGCTAAGCGAAGAAACGCTTATTTTATAATAATCTAATACCATTTTTGTTTTTATATAAAAGGATTGCCCGTGTTGGTCGTCATACCATGGATAATAATTCGAGCGACTATCGAAAATACCTGGTGTTGGACGACTCATTACAATCCATCGCTCTTTCTCATCGTGAAGATACCCATCGTGATATCAATTTTAGTACGTGATTTTTTCAATAAATTTTCTAATTCGCGTATGAAGAACAATACCGATAAAATAGCATTGAAGTATCTACTTTTAAGTTCTATGATCATTCGTAACTTTCGAGAAACGTTAATCGAGAAATTTGTCCTTTTTTAGTTTAACTTCGTGTTATTTGTCAACATCGTACGAGTGCTGCTTATTAAATTAAAAACATCGATGCACCTTCGAAGAAAAAAAATGCAGTATAGGTAGTTCGTCCCAATTCTTCTAAACCATCGAGGAGCTCTTCGAATTTTTGGACTAACGCTAAGTTGTTTCATTGTTGCAGAAGATGGGCCAAATCGACTTTGGTATTGGTGCCGCTGTTTGGTGCACATTATACGCTTTTCCTCGGTCTCTCCTATCACGAGGATAATCGCATGATATGGCTTTTTTGCGATCAGCTTTTCGCATCATTTCAAGTTAATATTTCCACACACACACACACACACATACACGCACGCAATTAAATATTACGGATATAATATAATATCATAAATGTCACATTATGACAATGAATCATATTTATCATGCGAGCGTTTGATTATTTTTAATTCTTAAATCTTAATATTATTTGGTAAAAGAGTTCGATTCTTCCTAACGTTTTTTTTGTGTTTATTTATTCCAGGGTGCATTCGTCGCTTTACTTTACTGCTTATTGAACGGCGAAGTACGAGCGGAAGCCAGACGAGCCTGGAGAGCCCAACAATCGAAGAGAGAATCCCTGATACCTATTAATCGTGAATTCGCTCACGCATCCAGAGAGCGAACGGAACACAACCCAGAAACTGCCATAAGATTATCGATCATGTTCTAATATGTTTTAAAAAAAATGCACTTTTAGGAGTGATTAAGAAACTATTTCTATCGTTTCTATTTTTTATTCGAGAGATATTTCAACGTGCAACGTAATTATTATATCGCGATTAATTATTATAATTAAATGATTATATTATCTTACACGAGAATGGAGAGATTTTACGATTTTACGAGCCACTATTTACAACGTTGTGCAACCTTTCTAAGAAACACGTATTTCTCTTCGATAAGAAAATACAAATAATTATAGTACAATTTGTTCTTACAAAAATTTATTTCGGTCAAGCTCGCGAATGATCGTTACAATTGTTCTCGCGTTAAAATGAGGTACGACGAGACAGAGAGAGAAAGAGAGCGACGAAGATAGTATGACGCATCGACACACGCTCGAACAAAACTTCCTTCCAATTACCGTAATGTGTAGTGTGTTGGCTTGACATAAACGTATCATCCTTATCGATGCAAAGAGGCATGCATACGCTTTACGAGCGTGATCTATAGCTTGCCTACAGCCGACTATTGCATCACGTGCACGAGTACGCAATCGTAATGAATTAGTGAACACGAGTAGTACAATTACAAGTATAAAAACCAATAGGAAAGATACGTTTAAATGGACTGGAATGATAAATGACTTTCTACTAATGTACATTTCGTATTCTGTTCGTTATCCGTACGATGAAGAGTACTTTGACAATGAGATTCTTCGATGGGGAAGTATTATTCGAAATATTTCATCACATTCCGAAATTTGCCCTCTTTGATAGCGCTATAGAGTCGTCGAAATAATCGATAAACATTTCTTACTACTTTACACAATATTTTATCGAATTGGTATTTAATCATAGATTCATAAACATTCCTTTCATAGATTTTAAAGTGATCACCGCAGTTTATTATGTGTCGATTGCTCAGAATAGCTTTTCAACTTTTCAAATTTAAAGTGTGCTTTATTGCTCCTTGTATTCTAGAAAACAAAAATCATCGATATAATATGTTCGTTTGTACGTATCATGTTTATGAATCTAGGGATTCCGTTAGATCGCGCGTTCTTTGAAGTTTCGTCAAATTCATTTGGAGATTTCTCACGACCAAAGCGAAATCGCTATTGATTAAAACTTCCATCGACGAAATTTAACTCGTTCCCAACCGTCAGCTCGGACGTGTGTTCTTGAGTACGGAGAGCAATCAACGCACAAGACGAACCCCGTAATCAACACGTCGAGGACGATCGAATGGAGAATACAAAGCGAACGTCGTCCACCACGATGCAACGAGATGCAAACCGCTCTTTCGAAATATCAGTTCGGAACATCGTGAGTCAAAGCTAGCGTATCGATCGATTCTAATTTCTTAACACGTTAACCGCCACGTCGGTCCCTGCGGACCGAGATTAGACTATTCGTTTACATCACGTCGTAGAATCGGCTTACAGTAAACGAAGTTTAGAACTGTAAGTTTAGTCTGAACGAACTGACTTGGTTTAACGTGTTAATCAGATTTCAGAAGATTCGAAACTGCTTCGACCGATCTAACGCGACTTCGTTCTAGAATCGTCCTTTCGTCCTAGAAGCATCGGAACGTTTAACCCTTTTAGTACCAGACGCAAAACTGTTGCCTATTCGAGAGACACGGGACGCGTAGACCGC
>JAITYT010000114.1:15264-29189 GCA_025433975.1 Liostenogaster flavolineata
TATATTTTTGTATATAAGGTATATATATGTATTTTTTTTAACGTATTGATTTTTTTATTTCTGGAACAAATTTTACATTATTCAATATATAAATCAAATATTTTCGATATTTAAAGAATTGGTGGTCTTTCGGGCATGACGAAAAATGTCGTCACCGGTTAAGAGGTTAAGAAGCGAGCTGTTGGCAATCACGATGCTTGGAAGAAGGTGCAAAGTGCTCGTTCAGTTTCGCTTGGACGATGCGACCGAGGCGACGACGCCTACGATGACACGCCATGACGGATGTAACGATGCACGCTCGCAGCACACGTTTGACTCGTGCCGTGGAAAGAATTTCGCACTCGTGGCTTAGGGGACAGCCTCTCGCGGCACGTGTCCATCGGTTTTTAATTCGTCCGCTGAAAATCGTCCTTTGCGGATCGATCGATCCGTGGTCTCCAAACTCATCTTTCTCATTTTTCCCCCTCCGCTTCGTTAGCTCTTCGGTCATCGGACCTGGCGACTGGTCTTTTAGTCTTCGCTCTTGTCTCTCTCATCTTCCAAACGGAGGATCTTCGAATTACTCCGTTCTTACTTCCATCGAAGAACACAGAGATTTTTTAGTAATTCGTAATTTTCCTTACGATCTGTTTCATCCTATGTTCTAAACGTCTTTTTTCGTCTGTTTCTTTCTTTTAGTTTAAGTTTGTTATAAAAGTGAGTTTGTTCCCTTTTTTTGTAATTCTGCATTGGTAATTATGTAAATATTCTTGGCGAAAAGTCAAACTTCTCAAAGGGGATAGAGACGAGGAGGGGAAAATTTCTTGCTTACATCCCGTTTCTCTTTTACTCTTCCGTCACTCTACTGAATCTCCTTTCGCGCTTCGTGCGAGGGAAGAGCGGTCTGGGTCGCCACGTTACGGCTCTATGGATCTTCAGGAAGGATCAGGTGGTCGCTATGTTGCCATCTGCGCCCGCGATAATAACGACCGAATTTCTCGGCAAAACGGAGCGAGCCACGTGCGATCTCTACGCGTCACGCTTTCGATATTCGCTTGGTGAACAAAGAACGAAAGAAAGAAAGAAAGGGTGATTGCGTTTTGCGTCTCTGAACGAGTTATAATCTGTCTGACGACCCTACAGACGGAATCGTCGAAAATCATGTTCCATCCAGTAAAATCTCGAGTAAAAAACAAACCTTCCTTATCGAGATTAAACCAACCAAGACATTGGACGAACGTCCAGAAAATGAAGCATCAACCGTCTTAACTTTGCATCTTGGCATATTTGCATTTAAAAGGAGCTCTTGTAATTTTGTTACATTTGCTACATTATTTAATATCTTCTCGACGAGCCTACAGAAAACAAAGACATCGTTTCGAACATTTTCGAAACTGGTTCTCGACGCGAATTCTAACCAAGGAACAGCCAGGCCTCTTTCTTCGAAACGCAAACGACCGAAGCATCCGGAAAATACAATAGATTCGCACGAAGCATCCCAACGCGTAACGAACCGCGTCACCTTAAGCAACGCTCGTTCCACCTGACGTTCTCCTCGCCTCTCGCTATCGATTTACCATGAAAAAAAGACAAGAGGAGACCAGAGAGAAGCAACGGCAGCTTCCACTGGCTCGATAGAACCCTTCCACGAGCCCACGAACGCCACAAAGAGGATCGCGCGATTCCCAGCATCCTGCGAACCTTATCGCGCGTCGGAATGGCTGGGTAGCAGTTGGAAGGGCGGTTCCGCGCGAGACGCGTCTCTAGCTCTCATTGGAGGTCGCGAGGGATGCTGCGTCGTTGCCAGGGTCCAGGACGAGCGATTCGAGAACGTGAATGAAATGGAGGGCGTGACTCTGCCGCGCGAGGCCGTCGGAACGATCTACCCTCTGGCTCCGGCACTTCCGTCCTCCCCGCCTTCCTCCTCCACCCTTCCCTTCTTTCGTCCATCCTTCTTCGCGCTCCAGCCTGGTAGATTTCGGGTCCAGCGGATCTCACAGTCTTCCTCGACAACGAGGTACGTATGTACGCGCGTATGCGCGTGTGTTGGCGCATTCTTTTTTGTCTCTCGCCACTTCCTGGCCAGCTCGCGTCTTCCTCGTACATTTAGGCTCGAAAAGTGCTCGGAGGCCTTTCGAGCACGAGTTCGAGTGCCTTCGAGTTCCGCGAGTGCTACGATTTCTAGCGATTTGTCGAATGGTGAAGGAACGAGCGAAATTATTTGGCCTGCTTGGATCGATTCGGTCGACTACATGGAAAATAGAAGTTTGAACCGCCGTGAATCATTTTGGAGTTTTGAGAAGTTTTTACCTTTGAGGCGAACTCGGTCATTGTTCGTCGTTCGTTGTGATTCGGGTGCGACGTTCCATCGTGGCCGACTAACGTAATTAACGCTTATTTGGTGAGTGGTTCTCTCTTGTCTTGGTGACCTATTTTCGTTTCTTTATTTTTTGTATCCCTGATAGAACGTCCCTGATAGAAGGACGAACGAAGTTCTCTTTGTGACCTATGAAGCAAAGTGATCAAAATTCGTTGAAGGGTCGAAGGTAATGGAGTTTTTACCTTCGTTCCACTGCTTTGATTTTCTTATCAATTTGTAGATCAAATCCACTCGAAATACGGCACTTTCAGTCTTATCTAACCTATCTTCGGCCTTCTATCGCTCGAAATGTTCAAAATCGCTCGTCTAAATAATTCTAATCGTGCTTCTGCCCTTGCTTTTCATCCTCGGAGAATATAAAACGCGTCGGATTTCTATCGTCTATCTTATTCATAAGAATTATCACTGTCTCTATTGGCGAGACGACGCTCGAACGCTCGTTATTCCACCTTCGTGCCTAAACGCATTACGATAATCGAATACTACGAATTGCTATTCGAACGAAACCGATCGATCGACTGTCTCTACTTTAATTTTCTCTCGTTCTTTTAATTTCCGCCATTGAAAATATCCGCATCCGAGAAGAAAGAAAAATGATCTTTCTTAAGAACGAGATACGAGCGTCGCTGTATCGAAAGAAAAAGGAGAAACGACTCGAACTCTTCCGACCGCGACGAAAGGAAAATCCACGAAAGTAGTCACTGACGGAGGGACGAACGACCGAACGAAGATGCAGGCGTTCGTGCGCCAACGAACCTCGAATCTCTTGAATCATTAACGAAGGATACCGACAGCAATACCATACAAATCGTCCGTTTTAGAAGGAGGATCAGATCGAACGAGACTCGCGCTCTGTTTTCCGGTGAATAGTTAACGAACGACAAGGGGTTTTTTCTCGCCCCCTCGTTTCGTCGTCGCGCCTTTTACGTACGTTGCGAGATTCTCACTCGCGTCAGCATCGAAACGAGAAAGAAAAAGAAGACGAAGAAGAGGAGGAAGTGGAAGAAGAAAACGTTCTTTTTATTAAAAATGCAGAGAGTCGCGGTAGACGTCGACGAGTCGATTCGAATCTCGATCGAAGATCGCCTTTGACTGTCCCTTTGTCGGAAATTTAGGAGACCCCCAGGGGTTCGCTCGGCTTTGCTCCCTCTTCCCTCGATCGGAAGTTTTTCCACGTAGGATTTCGGGAACTCCCGAACATTCGGCAAATATTTGACGATGTACCGCTTGGACCATACGTCGATTCTGGCTGTGATTTCAACTCTTTCGCTCCTGCGTTCCTCCGGGAAAGCATAAAATTATTATCATCTTTCTTATTGCGTTTTTATCGATCTTTTATTTTCCACGAGTACGACATTCTTCTTTCTTCGGGAATATCGTTAGATTCTATCGTAAAACGCGATAAATCACTAGTTGGAACATGTACTAACCAGTCTGTTTTTTTCGCAGGATAAAAATCAGAGTCTCAAGGGAACTACCTTTCGACTGCGTGGCTATGAAATGATGCGATCCCACCAGGAACGAGGCCTCGCGGTGTCACATTTACCACTGTTAAGACGGTAATTCAAGAATGGAAAGATGGCAGAGAAGAAGAATCTTACGATTCGACGTAGTTTCGAGCTCGAATGAACGAGCGCGTCGCATTAATCGCGTCAAATCGACCGTGACGTTCCGGAAAATAATTCAAAAAATTCCGTCGTTTCCGCTTTAACCCTTCAAGCCGGTTTAGAAATTTAAGTACTGGAGCCCTATTCGCGATAATTAAATTAACTTTTAAAAAATCTAACTTTGTGCAACTCCGGTGAAAATAATCGATATCTTTTTAAATGTTGATTTTAAAACTGCAAAACAAATTAACGTTGTGGCAAACTTTATATTCTGTTTAATAAAAATTTTACTCACGTCATATTTCATGATTTCACTTCTTCATTCGCTTCCAAGTATTTAACTTCTACTGCAAAAGTTGAGTTTTGTGCCCATACCGTAAAGACGGACTTGTTAGATTTATCTGCCCTACGTCGAAAGAGAATGGTTATGAAAACTCATATTCTAAGAGGCCAAGGCCAACCGTATACGTTGAAAAAGTTCGATGGCGCACAGAAAAAAATCGAAACTTCGATCCTAGGCAGGATCGACGCGTCGTGGAAGGCTCTAAAATAGTGGGGGCGCGATTACGGCAATCCGTTTTCGATCTTCCGGTGAATTCTTCGAGATTATTTACCCATCGAGTCGTGGAAAGGCGTGGAACGTCGAACGGCGTAGAAAGACGGAGGAAAGCGAGGGACATGGAAAAAAGGGAAATACAAATTCCAGGTACGGACGATGAACAGAGGAGGGATCGGACGGACGTCGATCGCGATCATCGATTACGAATCCGAGAGCACGACGAAGACGACCACGACGTCGCATCGAAGGTAAGAGTAACGAGGTTCCACGCGTTCCAGGTGAATTGGTCCGACATCGCGATTCCGCCTAGCGCGTTACTCATCGACTTTTCGATCGGAGACAGAGAAGGTACGATGGCGAACGGCGGGGGCCACGGCGTCGTCACGAACGGCGCGGGCAACGTCGCTCCCGGATCCGGGACGCTATCGCGCGAGGAGAGGCGCCGACGTCGCAGGGCCACGCAAAAGTACCGGACGGCCCACGCGACACGGTAAGGAAACTCCGGTAAAGGCGCGCGGAGGCGAGAGAAGGGGGAAAAGAAAGTCTATCGCGGCATGTTCTCGAGTATGGTAAATGATTCCATTGGGTGGAGAAGCGCGGAAAGATGCTCGGAACGATTTCGAAAAACGCCTGTGAATTTTGGACGATTTTCAACCCTTCAAGCCGGTTCAGAAATTCAAACGCTGTGATACTCTATAATGCACTCCGCTTTGCATTTGCCATCCTACGATCGAAAGTTATCGCTGTGGAAGGTCGAGACAAATACTACAAGCTTTTTATCTTTACACTTTGCAATCATAATTTTCAAAATTCTGAAATACGCTTTCCGTTCCTCGACTTCGCATTTTTTATTTCTTTCGGATCATTTTTTTCTAGATAATTCTGAAGTTCCAGAAACATTGGTGCCGCGATTCGATAAAAATTTGATCAAATAAGGGAGTTATAGTAATTATCCGATTATAATGAATAGCCTTTGTCAAATAAAGGTTGAACTAGTTTTATGACGATCGAAGATGTCTCGTTAGATTTATCTGGCTTATAGAGTGCCTCCTCGGGGAATAATCACGAAGACTCGTATTCTAAGAGGCCAAAGTCAACCATAGATATTCGAAAGGTTCGATGCCGCGGCAGAAACAATCGAAGCCGAGAGAACGGAGCGAGACGTACGTTGCGCGACGATCCGCAAATGAGACCACGTACTGAGATCCGACTTGAAGAGTTAAGAAATTTTTACTCTACCTGTTAGCTTGGAACTTTTGTACGATTCTTTGTCGCTATCTATCGCTTTAAATTATTCCATTCGATGCAGAAAATCGTAAATTGGCAGAAAACGCGTTGAGCGCTTTTTCCTCATTCTTTTCATCGCTTATCGTAGAAAGTCGCCATCTTTTCGGTGACTCACCTTTCGAAACTCGCTTATTCTCGGCCTCTGCGTGCTACGTCGAGGCAGATGCAAAAACGAACGAAAAAAAGCTCGACAAAAAGGCAGAAAGACGAAAAATATTTAACAGAACAGTCACAGACGAGGAACGTCACCCTGGATTGTCGATAACACGATCGAATTAACCTGCGCAGCGAGAGAGTGAGGGTCGAGGCGTTCAACCTGGCCTTCGCCGAGCTGCGCAAGCTGCTGCCGACTTTGCCGCCGGACAAGAAGCTCTCCAAGATCGAGATTCTGCGACTGGCGATCTGCTACATCGCCTACCTCAATCACGTTCTCGAGGGCTAGGTATCGATGCGGCTTCCTTCCAAGCGGAGGCGATCGCGCTCCAAAAATCGGCGAATCCCGGAAGAAGCTGGAACGAGGAAAACCTCTGAGCAGAGGGACGAAATCGATCGCGAAACGGCTCGTCGACGATCGACGACGTCCCCTTTTTCGTCTCCGTTCGCAAAGATCTCTGATCGATAAAAAGCAAGATGTCTTCCAATGGCACGAGATAATCGTAAATCGCGAAACTCGAGATCGACAAGAGTTAGCTTCGCGAAGGAACGCACGATTTACGTACAATCACGATTTTCCATTCAGCTGTGATAATCCGATCGTAGTATTTTCTCGCTTTATTTCGTCGTATATTTCTTACGTGTTATTAATTTCCTCTTTGTCGGTAATGTTATATTTGTGTGTCGTGCGAGGTGTACCTTGACGTTGGGCGACGTGAAATAACGACGATCGAGAATGAAAATCTTGGCAAGGAAGGAGACACGACGCGCGATCGATGGTATCAACGTCGATCGATAATATTTTATTGTCAAGAAAACTTTTGTAAGAAGATTATTGGCGTATACGTGCGTACGGTGTCGTCTTTAAACGTGTATTTCGATGGAAGAGTAAACGTTTGCTTCATTACGAATAAGCATGGACGATATTTAACTTTTCCCTATTTAATGTCACCCTTTGTTTATTATTCGTCGGCCGATACGATGTAACGTAACGATACGATGTTTACAAAAAAAGTTCGTTGTTACCTCGACGCTTTTAATTTTTTGTTAACATCTCACGATATCTTTAAGACTCCTGACACCCGCACGGCGAAAAATCGTCGTCTTCCTCGTTCCCTCCTCGCTTTACGAAAACTCCGACATTTTTCAGGAATAAGGGAAAAAAGGACATGGTTAAATACTTCGGTACGATTTTACGTTTTAAACAGGAAAAAAAGGAACGAACCCTCGAGAATGCCGCCGAGTGGCTCGGAAAAACGAGAACTCGCAGGACAAGATCAGGCTGCAGTTAAAATGACACCCGTCGACGGAAACGCTTAAATTTATCCCGTGAGTTGGATCAGCCTTCGATCCGGGGCAAATTCATCCCCTGGAATCCCTCGAGATCCCTTCGCTTCTGCGTTCGCGCTCACCCTCGTTCACGGTGTCATCGTCTATGTCGTCTACGCCGTGGCAAAACGAGTGGACGAACGCCTGCCCCTAAGTGAAAAGAAATAGGATTAGTTCGAAAGGCAACTTCATGGCTCGACGAACACCGTCGATTCCGGCCAATTTTTCTCGATTTCCAATCCATTCTATCGCCAGCTCTTGTCCTTCCTTTTTAGGATGATCAACGTATCCTTTAGCCGTAACGTTCGATAAAAAGCCTTCGAAGGGATTATCGAAGGTGGACATCGAGATTTTACCAATGCAGACTTCTACTTGGATCGAGTCGATCTTTTTGTCAGTTGGACTCGGCCATAATTTATGCCTATATATCCGAGCTATTTCTATTCCAAAGGAGAAAGAGGAAATTCCTTTATGCGACGGCCCGATAGCTTCGATCGATACCACTCGCATCGATGATAACATCCAACAAGTTAAAATACGACAAGGGACTCGTTACGCTTCGATGTCCTTGATTAAATTTTAGTTAGAATTTAATTGATATAATAGGTTTTGGATCGAAGCCGACCAAAAACGGACACCGAGATCGGCCTGAATAAATCCTATTGTAGTTTACTTAACGTTAAGGAAGAGTTGCAAATAATTTATTATCTGAAATTTTGAAAACACAAGCCAACATGTTATCGTCGATTCATCGAGGATTTACGTCAAAATTTCTATAATTATTTATTTACTATTACTATAATTAAGCTTGTGTATTAAACTTATATCGTCAAAGTCGATTTTCCTTTCTCGAAAAATCCCATGTCCTAGCCAAAGGAGATAATCGAGGTTAAAAATCTCTCGATTGGGAATCGTGAGACGCGGAAATCCAAAAAAAGAAAAGAAAGAAAAGACGCGTCACACGCGTATCGATGGAACGTAAGAGTTTAGAGAACTATCGCGGTTTTGCGACATTTCGACTTTGTGGCGTCGCAACTCCAATAGGTGTTTGCATTACGTTAAGTGCGTCATTAAGGGGAAAACAGCGAGTCTCAAGCGTATGCGACGCGCCTAACCTCGCAGCGATAGCCTCGAAGAACTGAGAGAGACGTCCGTGAATTTGAACGACGAGGTCTAGCGTAGCTCGTGGCTGTTCATCGCTCGTCGCTCTCGTGCGATTCGATGACGACTTTATCGGTACACTTGAATCGAAGTATCTCGTGTCTGACTTTGTCCTGCTTCTACGTTTCTTCCGTTAGCATTATCATTAAAATTTCTCGCGATTAACTAAGAAAATACGAAATACAAAATTCAAATGTCACCGATATTTATCGTTTCTTGTCATTGTCGAGTGATCTTCCGTCAGTGATATCAGTGCGTGAAACGTGTGTAACTTGGCTAAATAACATCATGGAAGGTCACTAAGTGGAAACTCTTTATTAGCTGGTCGTTGTCGGAGACAAGGAGCGTTCGATATCACCTTAAGGGATCGTCGTGACATCGGGAAACGAAAGGAAATCGTCAACGGGAGCATGAGAATCTCAAAGAACAGCCTGGAAGAGGCCATCAATCCTCTTCGAAAGATAAATCAGTTAAATTGTCTAAGGACCTTCGAGTATCCAAGAGGACGTTCGAGACCGATCATCAATGTCATTTACGTTGTTCTAATCCTGAGTTACGGTGGCTACGTGATTTACCTAGAGATGAATGGTTTGAATAAATTCACGTATAACAGGATAGCAAAAATTTTGAACAGTTCGTTTGTCTACATCAGCGAATTTTCGTTCCTTACTCTAGCCATCGCTGGATGTTACCACTCCAAGGTGAGTCGTAGGCGAATCGACGTTTCTTGAGAACGTGCTTTCGAAGAATCTCCTTTTAATCGTAGAGATTCAACGAGTACGTGAAGAGAATGAGCAAAGTGGATGAAACGTTAAAAGCTCTAGGTTCGACTATAATCTATCGAAACTTGTACACCGAGACACTCGTTTCATTGATCGCCATGTACACCAGTCTGATTTTCCTATTTTATCTCTTTCTTGTGTATCACATGACGGTACAGGAATGGAATGAGGCTTTGTGGAATATTATTCTGTACATTTACGCGATGAATACCTCACTGATTATGGCGATAGATTTCACGATATCAATGGGGTACGTATAAAACTGCGAGGAAGTTTCTGTATTATCGATGCTTTATCTGAGTTCATTGCGTTTCATCGCGTTATTTTGTCACAAAATAGGAAACTTCGTTCTATACTTTTGCTTTCACTCCGTTTTAACATTACCTAACCTACCTAAAATATACCTAATATATACCTAAAATAAGCCGATTATTTATATTAAATTAAAATTACCCAAATAAGTATAAATAATAAGTTAAACAATAATACAATAGTTGCCTTAAATCGAGATTTCGCGAGACGAACATACTGTTAAGCAACGCAGTCTCACTGCCATCGTCTGATACAACAAGAGAAGCCTCTCCAATAGTCGGGAAATATTCAAAAGATCATTTCAATCGGACTGCGTCATCGATCCGTCCAGCGTTTCGACACGATCTCGCGAAGTCACTGAGTTTAAATCCAAAGGAAAGTAAGCACTTGTTGCAGACGACTAGGTGAGTTAACAGACAAATCATCAGAACAGTCATCATCATTTCTTCTTAACTTCTCTTCAGGCAAATACATTTAGAACTCAGCAGATTATTGATGACCCTCGGAGACGTATTCGGAATTCAGGTATCCGTTGACATAGCGATTTCAATTTTCTACATCACCTGTACGTGCTACTACTTTTATTGCGTCATAACTGACCCAAACGTTGGTTTGATCAAACTTCGAGACTTATTACCAGGGATAGTCTTGTTGAATCTAAACGTGCTCAAGGTTATTTCCGTTAACTATGCTTGTGAAAGAGCTAAGTGCGAGGTAAAAATAATTTCATTTCCATCGCCATAGTCGTCAATTCAACCTGTGCATATTCGAAGTTTCGTCTCTTTCTAGGCGGACAACACGGCTGAAATTCTTCATACCTGCTACGGTTCTAATACAGATCGTGACATTAAGGAAGAGGTTTGCCAACGAACCATTCGAAATCGATTAAGTAACTCGATTACTTTCGATCGTTACGAAAATAATTATTTTTATTACAGATGCGCCAGTTCGATATGCAAATGATACAATGTCGTTTCCTCAATTGTGCGAGCGGTCTGCTCGGTTTTAATTGTAAATTGATATGTGGGGTATGTACTTCCGTTGTATCACGAGTGTACAGATAAAGAAAGAATAGTTTTGACTTTTCGAAGAATTTTTGCGCGTAATGTCCTTTTACTACGATAATTCTTAAATAACGTGTCAATCGTATTTTGTACAGTGTCTAGGTACCGTGACGACGTACCTTGTTATCATAATACAATTAAGTAGTTCAACAGCAAGTAATACGAATAATACCTAAGAACGTAAGTCTTCTACGAAAAGGATGACGCGATGGAAACCGTGAAAAGATGTTTAAGAACTTATGTTAGTATATAATTATATGTGAATAAATGGATATACATATACGTCAATATTTTAGAATCCGTACTTATTGTAATTAAGTATTACAGATCGTTTTATAATGTACCCATAATGTTATATTTCTACTAACCGATTCAAAAAAAAAATAGAAGAAATTAATGGAATAAAAATAAATACCGTACGTTATACTTCTACAAATGTAAGATCGAAGTATGTTCAATGTTTCCCCTAAGTAGATGCATCAAATGAAATTTATAGCATATCCTAATCGCATGGATCATGCTTTACCTAGTAAAATACGCTCATCCCACATCCTGATCTAAAAGAACATTATTCAGGTTAAAAAGCTCTTTTCTAAAAAGGTTGAAACGCGGAAATCCACGGAACGAGTGGGGTCATCGACGATGCGACGCTTCGATCTTGCTGCCTCGTAGCTCGATCACGTATGCCCTCGCGTTACATTTGTTGCAGCAACGAGAGAGAACGAACGAACCTCGAGCGAACGCGGCTCAGCTAGCCTCTCTATCGAATAGCCTGGAAACGAATCCAAGAATCTTACCAGTCTTCCCCATCGTTTTAATCTTTCTTTCAAACGTTGCTAAATCGACACTGCTTCTCATCGAATTTCCACCAACAGTCTGCAATTAGTTCTAAACTTTCTGATTTTATCCTGCCACTTCTACGCGATAATCTAGGCGAAGGTAACTAAATTCGTCGAGAGAAAAGTCGTTGGTGTAAGCATGAAGTGCTCGGCGAAAAACTACGAAGCTGCAATAAACCCTCTTCGAATTATAAATCTACTGACTGGACTGAGAACGTTTGAGTATCCGCGTGGACGCTTCAGGCCAATGATTACCATCAGTCTCGTCGTTCTGACACTTATGATTGGGCTCTATACGACGCACTTGCAAATGAAAGACAAATACGTCAAAAAAATGAGTAAGACAGAGATCGTTCTATACAGTTTGTTACCTTACATATCCTTAGTTTTGAGTTTCATATTGATCGTCGTTGGATGCTACCAAACCCAGGTGAGTCGTAAGTGAACGGATAATTTCCCGGTGACGTGCTGATTAGTCCTAGTTATTCTCAGAAGAAAGAGAAATTCTATGACGGTTAGCGTAGTTTTTGATCGGAAAGATCGCAAGTTTCTTCTTCAAATCGCAGAGATTCAACGAATACGTAAAGAGGTTGAGGAAAGTGGATAAAACTTTGGAGGCTCTGGATTCATCGACGGTAGATCATAAATTTTACAATAAGTCATACATATTGTTGATCGCCTTTTGTGTCTACGTGATTTTTCTGTATGGCGTATCGTATACACATCGATCAATGTCTGATACTTGGATAAATGCACTGTGTAGATCACTTACGTACGTTTACGTGATGAGCTTGGGGCCCATCTTAGCGATGGATTTTTCAATAAGCATGAGGTACGTATGAAGACAACCATAAAATGTCATTGATAATGATAAAGTCATTTAATCCAAATTTCTTACGCTTTAACGTCATTCGTATCAAAAAGAATAAATTCCTTGAAAAATTACAAAATCCCATTCCACCGGGTAATTCGTAAAACTTGTTACGAACCGCAGTTTTAAAAAAAACTTTCGTGACCAGCGGACGCATAGACCAGATTCTTAGATAGAAAAATAAATTACTATTTACGATCGATCAGACACGTTCAATCGAGATTTCGCAAGATCAACGAAATGCTGCGCAGTACAGCCTCTTTTCCCGATGCAAAGAAAAAAGCTTACACGGATGACAGGAAATATCTAAAGGATCGTACTTTCGAATGGAGTGGAAAGTTGATTCATTCGGGTTTAGAACGCGTTCCTACGAAAACAACGAAGTTAGATCCGCAAGGAAATGAACGCACGTTACAAACTATCAGGTGAGTCTTCGGATTAATTTCCAGCTTACCTTATCATCATTTTTTCACAATATACGTTCAGACAGATACATTTAGAGCTGAGCAAACTATTAAGGACCCTCTCTGAGATATTCGGGATTCAAATATCCGTTGAAATGAGCATTTCGATGTTTTTTATCACGATTGGATGTTACATATGTTATTATATTGTAATCAAACCAGAAGAAGTTGCGGTAAATATGTGGTATATAATATCAATGTTTCTCTTATTCGTCGTACACGTCCTCAAGATTTTGCTTATCAACTACGCATGTGACAGTGCCGTTTGCGAGGTAAGAGCTTTCGTCTTGTGCTTTCCGCATACCGATATGTTTCTTTACTTTCAGGCAAATAATACGGGCGAGATACTGCACACTTTCTACGGTTCCGATCCAAATCGAAACATAAGAGAAGAGGTGAAGAAGAAAACGGAACGATTCGATATCGATTTTCAACTCGATTGTTTTCCATTGTTACTAACATCCGTTTTCTTTTGTTTCAGATGCGTCAGTTTGAACTACAAATGATGCAATGTCGTTATCTAAATTCCGCGAGCGGAATATTCATTTTTAGTTGCAAGTTGATATGCGGGGTACGTACTTCCGTTATTTTACAAAAGAACGGATAAAGAAAAAATGTTTCTACATTTTTTAATAATTTTACTCATAGTGTTTTTTTATAACAATCGTTCGTTTATAACGTTAAAATCATTCCTTTTGCAGTGTCTCGGTACAGTGACGACGTATGTTGTTATCATCATACAAATGAGTTAAACGGATAGTAATGTGAATAATACAATTCATTTGTCCGTCTTCTACGAAGAGGACCACAGAAAAGAAAAGAAAGTATAAACGTTGATCAATAACTTTTAAAAGTTGTAAAATTACTAGTTGTGAAACTGAAGTGTTTGGAAAATGAGATTACAATTCCTAATTATATATCGCATTGTACATTACTTATAACGTATACGTAACACCATAACAATATTATAGGATACAAAGAAAAAAAATGAGTGATCGTTGTATTTTTAACATTTCTCTTGTGCTTTATGCATGAATTAAAATTCAAAGAATTTACGCGTGATATTTGGCTCTTTGTGTAATATATTTTTTCGACGTTATAACAAAAGTATAAATCTACATTTTGTTGTTATTAAACT
>JAITYT010000114.1:46643-65312 GCA_025433975.1 Liostenogaster flavolineata
TTGTGATCGCGATTAAATTGATGTCGTATCGATATTGAAATAAATTTGTTTTAATTTATAAATTTAATATCAATTAATAAATGTCGATAGGATTGAAAGCACTGATGAACGAATATTTAGCACAGGTACTTGAAGTTCAAGTTCGAGCAGCTGAACGGTTTGCTTCGAGATATGTTGACCACTACGAGCGAATCGCCGCAGCACAAAAAAGTGCTGAGATTAATCAAAAATTCGAAGGAAAATCCGCGGTCGACCAGTATTTACTACGCATACCAGATGAACATCAACGTTACTAAATTAAAGAAAGCAAAGTTTGTTCATATTTTCGATATTACTGGTTTTTTGAAATTTATTCCGTTGGAATTGTTTCAAAAATCTTCTCGAACTGTAATAGAAAGATTAATTTTTTCTATAGAAAAGTTCACTTACAATTGATAAGATCTGCCAAAAGTATAACCGACGCTTACGGGTTCCATATGCTTCTTTCCATGACCTCCTCGTGCATCTATATAATAAGCATCGCGTTTAACATCTACGAGATACTATATATCGGTTCCTCCAAAGCCGCGTACAAATTAGAGGAAATAGTCATGATATATTGGACGATTGTATTCGTAATGAAAACCATCACGTTGAATAACATATGCGCAAAGACGAAAATTGAGGTATGTTCGATCTAACAAATTAATCTAATTTATTATTTTTCGCGTTGCGATCGATTTTATCAGAAAATATTCTGTCACAGGCTGCCGATACCGGTGATATCATATGCCAATTGTACGAGCCATCGACCAGCAAGGAATTCCGTGCTGAAGTACGTAGATATTATGATCTTGGTAATCTTATGAATATTCTAAAACTTACCCTGGATAGATTTCTTTCTACTTAAGCGTAGTGTTTGTCTAGAATTTTCAGGAATATGATAAAAAAAATTAGGAATTAATATGATATTTGCATTTTTAGATAAGTGATTTTACTCAACAAATAATACAAAATCCTCTAGCTTTCAATATTTGTGGCTTCTTCGAAATGGATCACGCTTTTACGTATGGCGTAAGTCGATAACGTAACAAAAAACCTCGATCGATTGCATTCTTACTATGGATTTACTTTTTTAATCTTTTATTGCAATCGTCATCAACGATTCTTTGTTTCAGATTCTTGGATCGGTTACCACATATCTCATAATTTTCATTCAGTTCGGTGAAACACCATCGGCACAATTATTTCCGGACGGGACAAGAACAAAATCGTACTGATTACTCTTTGATTTTAGTCAGTAAAAATCAAATTATAAATATGCCTACAGTTTAAACGTTTTATTTACTACGTTTAGTACTACTTGCTATATATTTAGATACTACGTCATATTTATATTTCATCGTATTTCTATAGAAATTTATTAGATTTAAGAGATTAGCCTTAACGACTAAATTTATTATTACAAAGAGTAAGTATTATTGAACATCCTTGTTACTTCTATCTTAAACGAAATACTTAACTGTGTGGCGTAAGACTTCCATGTAAGAAATTTCAAATTAAAGAAATTAATAATATTACTTTTTTTTAATACATTATCGTTAGTAGATTACCGTTCCGCGTGTCAATCGATATTTTTCTGTCGTAGAGTCGTTCATCGTTTGATCATTGAATGGCTCTGAACGTTAGCAGTTATAACGAGAAATGCACGCGAACAAGTTCGAGCGGAACTTTGTTGAAACACAGTGGTGACGTGAGAACTCTATTAACTTCTACCAAACCAACTAATGCCAAATTCTCAATATTTTTAAATAAAAAAAATCGAGATATATACGACTATACTCGTGAATAATTGTTTTGTAAATCGAATATAAATTGTTTTAAGATGAATAGCTCTCGCAAGACGAAAATCGACGGTGCTGAATGCCCTTCTTCGCATAATTTCAAAAGGACGAAGGACGAAATTGCAGCGATGACAAAGAATGAGAACGTAGACGAGACTGGAGGACTTCTTCATTCAAGGAGCCTGCGCGATGCCATAAAACCATTGATCCTGCTCAATTCAATCTTCAGTATAGGGATACTCGAGTTCAATACCAGTCGATTGAAACGCAATATTGGTTTGACGTATATAACGATAGTTATCGTCGTTTACTTGATTATACTCTGCTGTACTTACAATGATTATATGGACCAAGTTATATCTATAAGGACGGACATAGAAGCAGTGACCATGCAAGCACAGTTTTATTGCAACGTCCTTTCAATGTTTGGCATGGTTCTATTTGGCTTCTTGCGGTTGAAGGTTAAACACTGTTCTATTATTCTTTCATTTAAATTCTACCGTTGCGTCTGAAAGAGTTCGTTGAATCACATTTATATCTTTTTTGCTTGACAGGATATCAGAAACGCTCTGCTGAGTATGGAAGCTTGCGACAAAACCCTGGAGGACATGGGAGCACCTAGAAACTATCGACAATTGGTCTCTTTTCAATTTAAATCAATTACTTTCATCATTTTACCAATGGTAATCATGTTATTGGCCGATGATGTCGTAACGTTCTCGATTGCCTCCGGTAAAAATATAGTATTGATAGCCATTACCGAACATTACCCTGTCATCGTTATGAGTATCGTTGATTACACTTTCTTCTTCTGGGTCCGGTAAGTTCAAACGATCGTTGCAATCTATTGGACTTAAACATGTTCGTTTTCTTATCTATAAGACGGATACCAATCATAGGTACTCGAGAATCAAATTCGAACAGCTAAACGATCTACTTCGAGGCATGTCGACCATTACGAGCGAATCGCCGCGGCACAGAAGAGTATTAAGAATGACGGAAGATATAAAGAAAAATCGATCATCCAGCATTTACTACGCCTACCAAATGAGCAGCAATGTTATCAAAATGAAGAAGGCAAAGTTAGTCGTACCACTGTAGAATTTAAACGAGGTAACTCTATCCAATATGGCCAATTTAAGCTTTAAAATTTCTTATTCGTCCTTAACATCATCGACAATGGAAGTTGAGATTAAAATCTACGCGATGGATTTCTTCCAAAGTGTCTTTTAAGCTATATTGGATAGACAACTTACTCGATATAATCTACAGCTCCGAATCAAAGAAATTTCGTTGACGAATTAGTCGTAACCACCGAAATTCCCGAATTTCCCAAAGAAAAGCCCATCTGGAGCTGATAAAGTGTACCAGAAGGATAACCAGGGCGTATGGATTGCACATCTTCCTCTCTACGATAACGTCTTTCATCTTTATAGTAACCTTGATGTTCAACTCTTATACGACTATCTGGCTAAATTCGATCAAACTTAGCAGCTCTCCAATAATATCGATGATACATTGGTGTCTTTTCTACACAATAAAGATAATTCTACTGAATCACGTATGCGTAAAGGCAAAAACCGAGGTGCGTTTCGTCATTTTTCTACCGCATGTTCACCCGACTATCCATGGTATTTGTACTGGTTTTCACAGGCTGCCAATACCGGTGACATCATATGCAAATTGTACGAGCCATCAACCAGCAAGGAATTCCTTACTGAAGTATGTGTGATGATATGTGAATATTATGATATTCGAACTACATCGACGATAAGAAATTTAGAAATTAGTGGAAAACAAAATTATTTATAAGTCTTGAACTTTTAGATACGTGAATTTACCCTGCAAATTATCCAAAATCCTCTGAGCTTCAATGCTTACGGATTCTTCGAAATGGATCACACTTTTACGTATGATGTAAGTCGATGGCGTAATGAAGAACCTTGCTTAATTGATTCTTTTATCATGATCCATAATCGTGAAGTAATATTATATTTAATAAGAAAGAAACAAATAATTTTTGCCTTAAGGTCAGAAGCAAAAGTTCTTGTTATTGCAATAGTGCAATTGAAACATCATTTATAACAACCATCATCGACAATTACTTTGTTTCAGATAATAAAATCTATCACCACATATCTTATCATCTTCGTACAAGTCGGGGAAATGCCATAATCGTACTTATAATATATTTTAACGTGACTGCAATAATTCAAAATTTAAGAGTAACGAATACTGTAAAATTCATGTATCAAATATCCGTTGATTAATAATAACTTTACAATAATGTTTACTACTACGTCCCTTTTTTAAAATGTCTACTCAGATGTAATCTAAAGGACAGAATTATACTATATCGTATTTCTTACAACATATTTATTATAACGTTTTGATAACGTTTTTATACGTGTTTTAAAATGAAATATTAATACGACTATAAATTTATAATTTCAGATACGTGAATTTACTCTTCATCTAATACTAATAGTTGTGTAGGCTTCGATACTGGTGGCTTCTTCGAAATTGATCATACTTTCACGCTCGCTGTAAGTCGACGACTTTACGTTTGATCGTTTCGTCGCTACGGTCTCTTGTCACGCCTATTTTACTCACGATTGTGAGTAGAACTCACGATCGATATAACGCGGAAGGATAATTATCCTATCCATTCGTGTACGAGCGTTCTCCGATATTAAAACGAAGAAAGAATAAAAATATGTTTGAGTTAGGAGTTAACGGGATGCTTCTCGTACAATTTATTTCGCTTTATGCAAAACATCATGACGAAGTCAAGCGCATGAATTTTTCAAGATGCATCGTATCGTAGTTTGTTAGTCTCTGATCATTTTCACGATTAATAATCGTGATATCCAATTAGACCATACATACGCGTTACAATGCTGTAGTTCTTATCGTAATTTCACGATCACGGTGACAAGGAGATCGTTACGCTATTTCTACCTTCCGTTGCAATTGTCGTTAATTGCTATCTATTTATCGTGATCTTCGTATAGGTCAAAGATACGTCAGAGCCCACCAGACATTTATCAACATATCTTGTAAAAATCGTTCTTCATTCGATCTATTTATTTATATTATTTAAATTTCAATTGACTTAGCAGCACGATTAGTGGAGGGGTCAAATCAGTAGAAAAAAATAACTGAAGAAATGAATAAATCAAGAGGAAAATTTGAAGCTGCATTCTTTAGATTTTCGACGCCTTCGCGAACAAAATAAATACATAGATCCTCCAAATGTACATTACAGATTATTTATACTAAAATTCAACGTTATCGCGTTATCGCTTTCATTCACTCTACATTTCTCTGCTATTATCTAACTATCGATCGACTCTGTGTGTTAGTAGTAGTCACGGCGATGCACGTAAAACTTGCAAAAGAGCATGAGTTCTCTTATAACCTTCTCTACGCACGGTAATAACGCGTCTTCTACTTCCAACCCGTTGGTTCAACGTTTTAAACTTTAGCTCGCGTAGCAAATTTTTGATGAAACGATTTAACCAGAGCACTCCGAATGAACTTTACTGATTTCAATACCGACGAAAAAGTGCAACACGAATCGTTCCTTGGATTATTCTAAAAACTCTTTTACGTATTATACTTCCACGTCGAATTCGATGAAAAGACCAAATCGCGAATAATGGAAACACCTACGACCCATCTTCGAAAAACGAAGCATCGAGAAGAGAAAAGGAGAAACTCGATCGACATGACAACGATTAAAGAAGAAACGGGAAAGACCGGAAGTCTTTTTCAGGCAACGAGCTTACGTGAGATCATAAAACCGATGGTTCTGATCAATTCGATCCTGAACACTGGGATTTTTGAGTACAGTGACACTCTTCCGAAGCGTATCTTTGGTTTGATCTACATAACGACTCTGACGATCGTTTACTATGTGCTATTCTGGAGTATGGTGACCCTCCTCCACTACAAGCTGCTAATCAGATGGTCGATAGTTGCAGAAGTGGCGATAAAGATGCAATTTTACTTCAATGTCTTTAGCTTATTCTGCACGATATTCAGCGGTTTTCTTAGATCACAGGTTACAAGACACGCGTAAAACTAATGTTGAAAAATACAAAATATCATCGTGAGGTTAAAAGTATCCTTTGAATTATTTATTAAGTTGGTTAATTTCGAACGAATTCTATCCAATTCGATATAGAAAATAAAGTAAAGTAAAGATCTTGGAAAATAAAAAAATCGTATTTTATGAGATATCCCTCTGACTGTCCATTTTATGATCCATTTTAATTCAAATCTTTTTTTCCACAGCGTGTTAAAGCTATCCTCTTGTGCATGGAAGCTTGCGACAAAGCGCTCGAAGACATGAGGCTACCGAGGAATTATCGACAATTTCTTTTCATTCAATTAACACTCGTCACTATATTCATCCTAATAGTCGGTAGTTTCGTATTCGCCAATAACATTTGGATGAATGAATTAACTATCTCACAAATGTTAATTGGGTCCATTCTGATACATTATCCTCTCGGCGCCATGTGCATAATCGATTTTACCTTTATTTTTTGCATTTGGTGAGTTATCTCGAACGAAATTACGTTTCACACGACCGTCGTTTTGAATTCTCTTCCCTGCTTCGTTTACTCATACTTCAGAGTTCGAGCCTATCACCTTGTATCGCAGTCAAATTTAGAGCCTCTAAGAAATGAGCTAGACTCTATCGATAATTCTGATCGACTAATGTTTAAAACAGGTATCTAATGATTCAGTTCCGTCAACTGAACGGCCTGATTAGAGGTATGTTGAGGACAACGATGAATTCTCCACAACACAAGAGAATGCTCAGACTGAAGGAAAGTTGGCTAAAAACGGCTATGTCCTCCAGAATCTATGATGAGTTTCGATTAGATGGGGATGTCGACAAGATAAAAAACGCAAAGTTAGTGGACCACTTTAGCTGTAACAGCTTCGATCAAATCGCAGGAATAATCCTTCCGTTTTGAAACGTTTATTTGCACCCTTTCAAAACGATTATCCAATTGCTCCAACTACGTTAGCTTGATAGATTGGTTTCAATCGTACAGTTCGTTCGTAATACGAGTATTCTTCGCAACGTAAGGGTCGTTCTATCGAATCGATCGTCTGCAGCGATAGAATAAGTCGTAGAAACATCATCAATGTTTTCATATTCCTCCGTTTGATTTTTTTTCGAAGAGAGACGCACCTGGAATTGGTAAAATGCGGCAAAAAGATAAACGACACGTTCGGGATACACGTCCTCTTCTCCATGACTACGTCCTTCCTTTTTCTAGTAACTATAGCTTTTAACGTCTATGAAACGTTTACGACGTTATCGGGCGAAGCTTGGACCAATATCGAAATAAAAGTGATGATGTATTGGTGTTTTCTCTACTCGATGAAGATCTTAGCATTGAATCACGTCTGCATGAAAACGAAAACCGAGGTACGTTGTTGTTTCGTTATCTTGACCTAACGACCTAACGAGAATCGCTATTGTTTCGATATTCGTGTCATTGCAGGCTAGAAGCACCGGTGATATCATATGCGAATTGTACAGCCCATCGACCACCAAGGAGTTCCGTACGGAAGTACGTAAGAAGTTCTTTTTCGAAGACATCGCATAATTTCGTTACTCAACGTTCGAGTGGCATTGTTCGATAGATTGTTCCAAAAATTAAACTTTCCAATTTGTCCAAAATTGATTACGTATACATTATTTAGAAATACTTCTTTAATTTCTTTTTTCATTCATAAAATAGCTATCTCTTTCCACATAATTTTGAAGTGAGAAAGTTGAAAAGTGAAAAGACCGAATGCTACGAGTACAGCTCGGTAGATATTTCCGTTATATCGATAGAGACATTTAACGTACTCGCATTTTTAGATACACGAGTTTACCTGACAATTGGTAGAAAATCCTCTGAACTTTAACGCTTCTGGTTTTTTCGATTTGGATCACAGTTTTACGTACGGGGTAAGTTACTATGCAACAACGATCAATTAGAAAAAGAAAGAATCATTTTCACAAGTCCAATTTCCATCGAAAGCTTTTTATTTCAGGTTATCGGATCGATCACCACGTATCTCATCATTTTCATACAGGTCGGAGATTCAATAGAGCCTTCTATTCCAACCGATCATTCCAAGTTTTAAGCCGGATAAAGATTTGAAATAAGTAAAAGAATGGAAATAAAGAAAATCAATATTTTTTAATTTATTACAGCATGAGTGTTTTATTTAAAAAGTAATCGTTTAATCGCGTGTTTGTGAATCTATGTACATGTCATTTCTGTTGAAAAATGAGAAATTATGGTAAAATAACGCTTGTAGAAATAAAATGATCTTTCTTCGAACAAATAAAACTCACGAGTGTAATGAATTTAGATATAAACGAAATGCATGTAATTCTCCCCTTTTTAATGTCGTGTGCATGTCGATGATCTAATGATAATCCGTCTGTGACGCAACACGATAATAAAATGCATTTGCGATGCATCTGGAGTAAACGTTGTCACGATACGCTCTTTGGTGACTCGAACGTTTTAATTCATTAAACAAAAGAAATTACGTCATGTTTATTCTAATGATTCTACCTACAATTTCTCGTACAATTTCTCATAACAAAATTTGGAAAAACGTAAAAACGTGTTTGTCCTAAACATTGAAAAACACGTAACTTTGATCTGTGTCGTACGCCAATATATAATACACATTGATCGATTTCATCGGATACATATACGCGTCCATAATCCACAGCGATAATTTTTCCTGGACGCGTATGTGCGTCCATGGCGAACAAAGGATAAAAAAAGCGGCAAGACAACGGGAAATACGGTCGATTCGAAGAAATTCTTCCACATCGACGCACCATCGTCCCCACCCAGACTCTATTTCAGTGTCATCAGGTTCAACCTCGATCTGCTCCTGCGTATCAGCCATCGTATCACGCGAAACGCGTGAGGACGAGTTATTCGTACGTAACGTCGGACACGTAAATTGGTAACGCCGAAGACTCACGACCGCATTCGCTTGACGCAGTTAACGCGAACCACGATCCTTCGACATACTTTGAACACTTTCGACCACGTTACGAACGGTAGTGATCCATGGGACCAGAATATTCTTTCATTATTGCAGTAATAACAACTTCCCGAGAAACAGAAAGAAAATTTATAATATAAATGCAGATTTTTTTATTCTTGTTTTATTTACTATTTTCCCTGAGGAATCGACGCCGAAAATTGAGTAAATCGATCGATCGATCCTAAGGAATGAACGCGTGATTAACCGATATGTACATATAAGAAAATAATGTCAAACACATGTACGCGCGTTTATGCACTCAAAGGATTAACGACTAATCCATTTTCCATATTAGAAGAGTTCCACGGCTCGATAGGTTCGTGGACGCGTGTGAAAACTCTGCGACATTATTCATCATTTCTTCGATAATGTTTGTACAATACATTTTTAAACTGTTTCTATAATATTTGTAACGTTTGCAAAGTCATTTTCGAAATTTCTCTCGTCGCTGAAATCTCATACTAGTCCTAGAAAGTATACATCATTGTTACGTAAGTTCTTAATACGTTGAACGTTCTCGAAATTCTTCAAGAAATTTTCAACGATTCGTCCTCGCAAAATGGAGTACAAAGTAAACTTCAGAAGGAGACGGAAGACGAGCGATTCGACAACTGGAAAACACGAATCGACAGAAAAGACAGGAGGTCTTTTTCAACCGAGCAATCTACACGACGCGGTGAAGCCGTTGATTTTGTGGAACTCGATTTTTACTATTGGAAGCCTTGAGTACTACAGCGGTCGTTTAAAGCAAATTATCGGTCTGATTTATGCGATTGGGGTAATTGTCGCATACCTCGTCGTATTTCACAAAATTCACATACTTTGTGACGTATACAATATACTAGGATCAACGAACGTAACGAACGTAACTCTGCAAGGAATATTTTACATCAACGTGGTTATCCTGATCGGCATGATGTTCAACGGTCTATTTAGATTAAAGGTCAGATCTGTGAATTCGTCCGAAATAGGATTTTAATCGAGTAGCGACTTAGTAGATGTTATAAGTAACTTTCCAGGAGAAATGAATTCTTCCGGAAAAATTCATTATTTAGATAGCATTTACATTTTGTCTTCTCCACAGAAAATCAAGGTTGCCCTCCAGTATTTGCAAGCGTGCGATAATACACTGAACGACATGAGTCTGCCGCCGAACTATCGTCAATTTTTTTTTTATCAGTTTAATCTGATCATCTTCTTCGTCGTGAAATTAGGATTTATCCTAATAGTGTCGATAGGATTTGCGTATCCAAGTTACATGGACACGAAATCGAAAATACTGATGGCCATAGCGGAACATTATCCTATCAGCGTGATGAGCACCGTCGATTACACTTTCTTTTTTTGGATCAGGTGAGTCCGTTTCTTTCTCTTAAACAGAATCGTTGAAGATAAAATAAGTGCCAAGACAGTTCCATCGAACGATCTCGATTAGGACGAATCCACTGATCGATGAATACTTAGAATAGATATGTCAAGATCAAGTTCGAACAGCTGAACGGACTACTTCGAGCCATGCTGACGACTACGATTGATTCACCGCAACACAAGAGAGTGTTCGATATGAAAGGAAGTTTGAAGGAGGATCGCTTGACGTTCGACATTTATTACATGCGACAGATGGATGGAAACATCAACAAAATAAAGAACGCAAAGTTAGTCCATTTCCAATCGTAGAATACACACGCGCGCGCGCGCGTGTGTGTGTATACATATATGTATATAGGTATATATATATATATTAAAAAATGATAGGACCCTTAATGTACGAAGTATCCGCGATTCTATTTTTAAATGCACATTTTTGCAAATCCTCAGTTCGTAATCTTTCGATTACTTTGATACATCTAAATTCCAATAAAGTCGTTGGTATTATTAATTAGTAACGTTAAGTAGCAAGTCTATTTTGATGAAGCCTAAAAATAAACAATTTAATTCTTATCGTCCTCAAATTGATCATAACACGAAACGCGATCAAACAAAACCTCTCTCCTCTCCGACATGTTCATATCGCCCTGACTGATCCTTCCTGAAGACAGATTCACCTGGATCTGGTAAAATGCGGCAGGAAAATAAACGATGCATACGGATTGCACTTACTTCTCTCTATGGCGATGGCGTTCTTTTATATAACGATCTTGCTCTACAACATCTATTCCTTGCTCTGGATAAAAAAGACAGAGATTCCTTTCGAGATGAAGATAACAGTGATGGTATATTGGTCGCTTTTCCATTTGTTGAAGGTTTACGCGCTGAATAACATTTGCGCAAAGGCGAAAGTCGAGGTATGTCACACGTGCGCCACATTTCCTCTTCTAAATTTGATCGAACGTTTTTTCTTAAATTATCGAAGGCTTACATTCAACTTCCGTTTTGTCAATTACAGGCTGCAACCACCGGTGAAATCATTTGCGAGTTGTACGAGCCGTCGACCAGCTGGGAATTTCGTACCGAAGTACGTAAGATATACGATCACATTGTCTCGTTTTTAATGTTCGAACAACTTAACGTTCGTTGCTCAATATGTTAGTAGAGAATAACGAAGAGTTCGATGTCGAATAAACGAAGATCGCAGAAACTGGACATTGATCTAAACTCGCTCACGAATTTTATTTTCAATATTATCGTATTTTCTAGATACGCGATTTTACCATGCAGCTGATAGAAAATCCTCTGATCTTCAACGCCTGCGGTTTCTTCGAGATGGATCATAGTTACACTCATAAAGTGAGTCGAGTAAGAACACATACATCTTCGTCTATTTTATTTTATGAGATACGTCGCGGTTAGATTCGACGTGTCATAAAAGATGTTCGGTATTGTTTTTAAACCCCTTGTTCTATCTAACTTTCATTTGTCGTGATCTAATTAGCTTAGTAGGAATTTTTTTCGATTATTATTAACAACTCTCTTTTTCAGATCATCGGATCGATCACTACGTATCTTGTAATCCTTATACAGGTCGGGGAAATGCCAGAAGAAACTTCCACAGATACGAACGAAAATGCAACCAGCACCACGCTAAATTACTAGACGAAAGTCGAATACAATAAACAAAACAGAAAATTTAAAAAAACAAGATTGTAACTATTAAATTATTTTTTATATAAATTACATAAACGGTTTGTAATTAAGACGTAGATAGGTTTAAGGATGGAATAATTACTTGTCAGATTCGCATCTATTTGTAACACAATTTTTTCGATCCTTTCATAAAAGAATAAAACGTTCCTTCTTCCTCGATACTTAAGAAATTATTCCTCTTCTAAAAATTATCAGGAATGAACGATCTAACGCTCTTTTGTGATTCATAATCAGGTCATAATCCTGTTTAATTGTTCAATGGCGGTGGCAAAAGAGGTGTTAAGGACGAATATTCCAATGACGCACGCTGGTCCCATTTCGCCCTAACAATTTTCGAGCAATTAAGGATGCCTAGTCGGTAAGATAGTTTCAATTACGAAAGCACCCCAAGCTCACGGATCCATGATTCCAGATGGAGGCGTTAGCCCATGAAATTCGTTGTAACTCGATAGCTGGCAACGTGATAATGACACTTTTACACGCTCTTACTAGTAGAAACCGATCCAAGGGCATCAACCAAATTCGTGATAAATTGAAGGATGTCTTCGCTTCTTTTTCGATTTTTCTTTCGTTACTTAACGTAGCAGCGTTACTCGCGGTAATTAATTTTGTCGATAATATAAATTATCTACGTATTTATACGTTTCACAAAGGATGCAATATTTTTATCCACCAATTCCTTCCGCCATTGCTTTAACGATTGAACTTTTAAAAATTCCTGTTTACGAATAAGCTTGCGCCAAAAAGAATTAAAAAAAGAATTGCCTACTCTATGAAATATTGTATAATGTCGTGAAGAAATATTTGTTACAGAAAAACGAACCGCAGAAGGACTGAAGCGCAACACGGACATCACTAATCCTGACATTCATCTTCACTTGATGGAGGCGTAACAAGTAAAATGCTGTCGCGTAGCTTGTGTTACAACGGGGATCTTCGATGCTCTGAAAAGAGAGGGATCTTCAGAGAAAAAGAAAGAGAAGGGAAGAGAAGCACTTTACAAAGCAGGGTGAACGAATTGCACGTTTACAGTGGGGATAGCATTAATTGGGAATTAAGGGCGCGAATGTCGGTAGACTGTCAGAGACCACCTGCTACTACTGTGGACTCGTCGGACCATAGGGATTGATTTATCGCACCCCAGGGTAACACCCGAGGGCCTATCAGAGGGGTAAGAACGTCGTTCGGTTTAACCGATTGCGATTTCTTCCTGCGAACTTTTCCCTCCTCGTCGAGAGAAATTGTTTAATGGAGCCACTTGCATTACCATCGTGATACTTCCATGCGTGGGTCGATAGCCGCACGTTGGAAGGATTCTGGACATCGACCGTATTTCGAAGATACGACTATCAATGCACAAGAACATGGATTCCCAGGATGACAAATCTTCTTTTATTCGAAATTAGTAGTACGATATGTACTACAGGATGTTTCATCTAATTTTGACGTCAATTCTAGAATAATTTTGTTGTTTGTTCATTATGGAGAAAATTAGATCGATTCGATCAGAAAACAATAAATTTATATACGTCATTTTTATTTATTTTACATAGTCATGTAACTTTGGGATAACACGGTCGAGAGTGCACTGCGCGAAAGTGAATGATGACCTAAGGATAAAATGGTGAATATATGGGTGCAGGGTACGTTTACTTGGGGCGTTCCTCTCGAAGGAAGCATACGGGTTGGATTAGAAATGGAGATTGTAGAAAGGTAAACACAGACAGACCGTTACAATTCTAATAATCCGCAAACATCGTTTATCATCCCGAGATGGTTTCGTCCCCCCATATTCTTCGTCGTTCGGTCATCTTTATCGCGTACGTGCTCATTTATTTTTATACCATGTTTCGTAAAAATCAACCACGCGGAACAACGTCTATTTATTCGTCGATAAAACGATTAATAAAGTTAATTGATTTTATGAAGTAAAATTAAAATATAATTAAAACAGAAGATAATAAATTACTAGTAAGTACTTTTTTGTAAAACGATCTGTTGTATTTATTAATTTACAGTAAATACAAATGCAGTGCGTATCTACATACTCTTATGGCCATACTTCAACTTATTTTTTAACTTTTTTGCACTTATTCCATACATTTTTAATCTCTCTGGATTTAATTCCAACGTTTGATCCATTTTTCTGTCCACATTTTTTCGTTTGGCCACTTTCCCATTAATATATTTAAACGATTTTACAGATTTGTTATGGTTTTTGCTATTTTTCGGCGTCATAGATTTATTTAATTTTTTCTCCTTGGTGACCGTGGAAGATTCCAGAACACGCGTCTGGTTAGTATTGTTTTCTTGATCCTCTGCTGTTACCGATGGTTGACTATGTTCGTGCTTATCATCTATTTTCCGTTCCTTAATTTTTAAATTATCTGGGTGATCTTCTAGCTTCTTCTTTCGTTTCTTATTATTTACATTTACATTTTGTGCTTCCGTACTTGTATTATCTTTTTTAGGATTAACTTCATTACAAGAATTAAATTCTTCATCTATCTTTGATTCAGTTAATTTAGTTTTTAATTCGTTGTTATTTAAAGTTATATTAGTATCATTGTTAAGAGTCTTCTTTTTTCTTCGTCTACGCTTTTTCTCTTTATTATCAGTAGATGTTTCGATTACCGTAGACGTTTCGCTCTCCTGCTGTGGCCTAAGAAATAAACAAAAATAACGTGTGTTTCGTGTAAAGTTGTATATAAAAATAACTTACATATAAAGGCTTTTCAACATCTTGCGCTTATACTTCTCGTTTTCAGATTTATGTTTATATGCTTTAATATCATTTAATTCTGCTTCTTCTGATTTATATTGAACAGCTTTTTTTAGAGAACACCATCTATTCAATTCTTTATCGTCGGCCATTAATATCTTGTAATTTAAAATAACATTATATTTAAAATATAGAAGATAATCGTTTAATGAATAAATTTACATGACTTTACAGAAATAAGCTACCTCCTCGATAGTCAATCCGTAGTCGTTTGGCATAACTTTCCTGTATTTAAACCTACATGGTAAGTCGCCAATCATATCTTCAAAATCAAGTGAGTAATATTGGTCAAAATATTCTTCGTAGGAGCGATATTTTACTGGATCGAATATTGGTTTTTCCTTCGCTATAAGTTCTGCGAATTTACTACGTCTTCTTCTTTTTGTTTTACTTGAAGCTGCCTGTAGCTTTAACTGTAAATCTTTCTTTTCATTGTAGTCAGCATCCATCTAATATAAAACACAGTTTTATACTACTGCTATATCGATCGATAAGTTAATGAGTATACTAAAATAAATAATAATTAAATAATACGAATATTTTACAATCGTGTACATATAGCGGTTCTTACATTAAAGTCTGGATCTTCGCAATGTGGTTCGTTATCGTTTAAGGAGATTTTATCAACGGTTGGATCATAGCTATCCCAATTATTTTCAATATCTAATTCTTCGTCAATATCTGGAAACGTAGGTTTTACATTTTCCTCTGCAGCTGTAGCATAATACTCATCATTAAAAATCTCTGCCATTTTACGATCATGTTCTTCTGGATCAAAATCCCCTTCTAAATTCATATCGCCGAAGCACATATCGTGATTTCCTATACATATAATTAAAAAGTTAATATATTACACTCTTTATTATATTTATATTTTCCAATAAACACAGAAATGACCTGTAAAGATACTATTCCAAGTTCTTATTTTTCAAATAAACTAAAATATTTATTTTCTTAAAGTTTAGCCAGTCAGAGTCAACGAAATTCTATTTTGTACATCATACCTGTTATTTCTTGAAGTTTTTCTATTTTTTCTTCAATCTCTTTTCTCTTCAGTGCTTTCAGGTGTTTTAAATCTTCTTTCTTTCTCAATTTTTCCTCGTCCTTCCTTTTTTTTATTTCTGCTCTCTTCTGTGCTCTACGTGTGTCCTTTTTTCTCATTGAATTCTCCATTGTACGAGGATATCTACAAATAAATAAATTAATTATCTTCGGTTCAAGAAGCTTGGAATTAATATATCAATGACTAATTATTGTTAGTGGATAAAGAACGATGCGCTTAATAAAATATTATATAATTAAATTTAATAATAAAATTATTATTAATTTTGTAATAAAATTTAATATTAAATATATATACAATATATAAAAATATATAGATAAATAACACTTTTGGCTACCTTTTAATGAAATCCTTGTCTGGTTCTTCGAATCTAAAATTATATTTATGTTCAAATTCCTCTTGCTTCTGTATTTGTTTCTCATCTTCAGAAAGATTGCCATCACTGTCATGAATAATTTCATTATAATCTAAGTCCCTATTTCCAGTATGTTCATCAAGAAATTTAGTATTCAGTATATAATCTCTCAAGAATTTCTCTTTTGAATCCAATTTGGGATCTATCCAAAACTCCCGCAACGGCTTCAGTTCTTCTTCTTCTTTTGGATCAAGATCTAACTTTTGACCTTTCAACCATTCTCTATAAGATTCTTCTTCCTAAATGTACAATTAATAAAGTAAAATAATGTACGGATATATCTTTAATTTTATATAAAGATAACATTTCCTAATATACATATATACATGTATTACCTGTAATTTTTCATTTTCAGTTTTCTGCTTTGGTACCAAAAGGGTTGTATCGTTTTCCAAATCTTCGTCGAGTAAGGCTTCCTTGAAACTTTCCTTTATTAAACGTTGTTTCTCCATATACGTCGGTGAATAATCTGACTTTCCATTAGGCTCTTTAACATCTTGATTATCACTCTGATCATCATCAAATTTTCCTTCTTGTTCCAAAATAATATTTCTTTCGTAATCTCTTAAAAATATTGCTTTATCTTTAACTTTCTTTTTATTTCTACATTTCTTTTGTGCATTTTCCGCTTCGTCCACTGGTCCTTCAGATTTGTTAAAAAAAGTAATCTTGTTATCGTAAATGCTAGGATCCTTTTTCTTCAAGCAAGCTAAGGTTCTGTAGAACTCCCTTTCAAACTGTTGATTCAATCCCTGAAATCATTCATTAGTTATGTAAAGAATATATACAGTAAGATATAAAGTACACATACCTTTTTATCGCTATCTTCTTCCGAAGAAGTCGAACTCGAATCTGTAAAATCTTCGTTGTGATCTTCAGCATCATCTATCCTATCACCGTATCTTGCTTTTACTATGTAATTAAAAGTAATTATATTTATAACAAATACATAATTATTTAAACATCTATATTAACACTATTAAATGTACTCACGTTTATTGAGTTCTTCTTTTTGACGCCAATTGTTATAATTGTTTGCATAATCTTTATTTACCTTAATCTCTTCGTCAGAATCAGTACAATCGCCCGTAAAAAGCGAAGGCATTTTGATTTCTGTATCGAAAATTAAAATTTTTCCCTGATGTCTAACAGTATCAACTTTGTCTCATACTTAAGTCCAACTACGGTCATGAACATAAATGAGGTTATGTTGGAAGTAGGCTGATTCGCAATCGTCAATACAAATCTTTGAAGATACATGGAAACTTCCTTTAGCATAAATTTTTATTTTCAAAAAAAAATAAATAACTTAATATAACTGAATACATTAAAATTATTTAAAAATTCTCGATAATAATTGAAATAATTTAACTAATAAATTATGATACTCATAAGCATCCAAAGGAAAATTAAGGAGGTGAGCAAATTCTAATCAATTTATCGAGTGTATATCATGTTATCTATATAATTTATCATGAATGTTTACAATCCATTCAATTTGCGGCAGTAACCTAACATTTTCTACTTCTTTCAGTGTGCTCAACAACACCTCTTCGTACGAATGCAAAAGTTTATAGTCTATAGTCTATATATTTGTACATCTATGGTAGAGATTTTAACTTTCGGGTAGAAACGGATAAGAAAAATTCTTAAATCGATCCAAAATGGCTGAAGCTATGAGACAAACTGTGGTTTCCATGCTTAGAGGCATTGAAAGGTTCATTGTATTTATATAAATCATATATTTTTTTGTATACATTTCTTAATTAAAGACCAATTTAACAGAAAAAGCTTATTAAAGATTGAAATATAATTTAAGGTTATTTTCTGCAGGTACAATCCAGATAACCTATCAACTCTGGAGAAATATGTTGAGATTCAGTCAAGAGAAAATGCCTACGATTTGGAAGCAAATCTAGCCGTTTTAAAATTATATCAATTAAATCCATCACGTTTCGACATGAATATTACTTGTCAGATATTATTAAAAGCTTTAACAAATCTCCCGCACACAGATTTTGTCTTGTGTAAATGTCTTCTCAGTGATAGAATCGTAAGACTTTCTTCCTTGTAATATTCTATTTCGAACCATGAAAACATATTGAAAACTATTTTGACGTATTCGTATTCGTAGATGCAAGAAACTCCAATCGACCAAATCATGTACTTGGGTGATATTTTAGAACAGTGTGATTTTCAACTTTTCTGGGACAGAGTTCTGTCAATGTCGGATCTTTGTGATAGAATCGTAGGCTTCCATGATTCGATAAGGAAGTTTGTTTGTCATGTCGTAGGTATAACTTTTCAAACGATAGAAAAAAGCCTTCTGATACAGTTACTAGGTGATGTTGATGGTTAGTATATTTTTTAATTCCATTATCTACATTTTCTATATATATATATATATATA
>JAITYT010000114.1:86957-99201 GCA_025433975.1 Liostenogaster flavolineata
CATGAAGATAATATAACGACCTGTGATTTGCTTTTCTCCTCTTTTTTTTTCCTTTTTAATAGCGATCGCAAATATCTCATTGCCAATCAAAAAGCAAAACTTCATAAATAGCTATAATTAAACGTGCGTGATCATTGTAATTTTATGTCATAGTATACATAGCACATTGTTATATGCCTTGAGTTTAGTGTTTTAAGTTTATTAAATTTGATCGATGGAAAAAACGGTACAGTTCAACGAACTTTTTAATGTTTCTTAAAATTAATCTTAATTACTGTTATTCATCTTAATTAACTTAATGCATCTTACGAAAGTGTATCGAACGTTATTACGTGCAGTAGATATAACGAACGCATAACTACAGATCATTTATAGATCTGTATTTTGTATATTCGTAATAACAAAAAGTTTGTTTATGTCAAATGAAAAATAACATATACATATATGAATACCATGATCATGATTACACGTTTAAGAAGAATGAATTATTCTGCACTTATTTGCATCATTTATTATCAGTGAAAGAGAAAGTGCTATTTTTCGTTTGTATTTATGGATGCGACTTTTACAATAGTGTCATTTATGCTTAGAAACGTACATGGAATAGAATATGATTGTATTGTGTTTTTTTCGTATACCGAAAATATGATGTAGAAAATCCGACAGAGAAGTTGTATGAAATGATTCTGCTTATGGCACAAAAGTTTGTTTTATGCGAGAAGTGTGTGTATGCGTGCCCCAGAATATGTGTGAAATTGCATAGAGGTTAATCGCAGCTATCCGGAATTTGTGTAAACTCGAGATCTTTCCCATAAGAAATTTAGAGTACGTACACAAACATTTATATATGAATTATGTTTAGTGTTTTACACTTGTGTGTGAGTGTGTCAAAATTATTGATTGATTGTGTGTGAAAGGAAGTATTTGAATTGGTCTAATGTTTCAGTTGAATGTTTACAAAAATGATTAGACTCATGACTGTGCAGTGTTGCAAGTTTTCAGACAATTTTCAATTAAAGACTAAAGGATTTCTTATAAATATAACAAAAAAAAGAAATAGCTTTGCAGTTGGAGGTTATTTATTTTTAAAATATTAAAAAATAGTAGCATTCACAATTCACAATTATAGTCAATAACTTTAACATACAAAGTTGTTACGTCACAAAAAGATTTAGAAAAGAAAAACATACATCACATAAACCCACTGTATGCATCAGTAAAATTATCTAGATCCACTATTTCAAAAAATTAATTATCTTATGAATACATTATCAAGAAATAAAATAATCCTTATATGTGATCTACCTGTTGTGGTATTTATTTGATCTGTGGGCGACGTCGTAGCAACATTTACCTGGATTACTTTGTATTAAGGTTCAATTTCTTTCTCTCTCAATATATATATGTATATGTGTGTGCGTGCGTGCGTGTGTGTGTGCGCGCGTGTATGTGTGTGTATACATATATATATACACATTCGAAGAATACGAACTTTATTACAAAGAACAAAATAAAAGGATTATTTCGCCGCCACGCTATTCATGTGTAAGCAAATTTATATCTCCTAACTTTGCAATTTTTTGGGTTTATAAACAAGATTTGCTTCTTTTATCAATTTTTTCTTCAAAGACAGAGCATAAATATTTAATTTTGAGAAAGAAGAGTATATTTCACAATACATCTTTCTACTTATTCCTAACGAATCGAAGGATGTTTTAATGGAAATTGGATAGTCTTGTAGTAGTATTTCTGTGTGTATGTCTGTTGAATGTATTTATTAATGGTCGTCTATGAACTACAGGCATGAAAGTTATTTTGGAATAGTGAATTGCAGTTTAATTCTGGGAAGAAATGAATGAATAATGTGAAGTGAGTAAGGAAGTATAATGTGTCCTTTGGATGAGGCACAGACGTTTAACGTGTGTTTGTTATAAATTATTAGCTGAGAAGTTAGAATGTTTATACATTGTTAGCAAAGAGTTATATAAAAAGTGATGTTATGTTTATTTACTGCATTTGTGCTATTTTTACAATCTGTAAGCCATGATCAAACGTATAAAGATTGTAGTTTCATCAGATATCAAAACTATCTCTAGTTCATTCTTTTTACTTGTAAACTCATTCGACAAAAACAAGCATAAGAGATGTATGATACATAAATTAATAGAAGTATAAAAGGTTTTTATAATTACTGCTTTGAGTAGAAAATCGAACGTTCTCCTTTATCCTTTGCATTTAGCACAGAAATAATTTAATGTTACATCATTTTTAACATAACACTTCACGAAAAAGTAGAGAAACACTTAATGTTGATCTTGCTAAATTTTCACTTTCTTTTATACGAATTAAACAAAATCCAGTAATTCCATAACTTTATAAATTTCATATTTATGATACACGAAAAAATATGTAGTATTTTTTGATAATAACTTATATTTTAATTTATGGTTGATGATTGAGTTAAGTAAGAAAATTAATTAATTCTCTATAAAAGTTTACCTGATCGAAAAAGTTGATAATTACAGTAAAATGTTATTTGATATATGAATATTTATTTAGTAATCCTATTACATTTAAGAGAACTAAGAATCTATTCACAATGTTTAGGACATGTTCTCTTTTTGAAATACTGTGTTAACTGCATATCTGCATGTAGATACACACAAACAAATTTGAAATGAATTGATGTGCAAAAATCCCATTGAACAATCTTTATATTAAAGTTATTATTTATATTATATATATATATATCTGCATTACGAGTTTATAGGAATTATATAGGATTAAATGTATTATAAAATTGATAATAATTTTAACGAAGCTTAGTTGTTTGCATTTATGATATAACAGTAGAGACATTATTATTCATTTAAGAATAATTTTTCAATTTTAATATCATAGTTGTTTTTTGATTCTTTTATCATTATAGATACGTCGATAATCACGTATGTATCTTATCGTTGCCATTTATTGCAATTAAGAAACAGATTGATAACTTCGATTGATAATGTTTTTTTAAAGTGCTCCTAAATTCGATACAACTCTAAAATCCGAATCGGTAAATTTGTCTCATTTTAGTCAGATTAGGACTCTAAAATTAAATATTATACTGATTCAATCGCGGATACAAATCATTCGGAGTTTAAAAATCTCATGTTGTATGTCGTTTTAATATCGAAAGGATAATTTCTCGAACGCCCTGCTTTATTTCATTACGATCACTTTACGACCACTTGCCTGTGGAAATATAAAAATAGAGAATATATAACAGCACGATTGAAGTGCTAAATAGTATACTATTTTGATTGGTGCATATCGCTTACGAAGGATGCATAAATCTAAAAAAGACATAAAAAAATAGGATACGTGAAATGAGATGCGTAGAAAAAAAGTCAACAATATGTTGTGCGTTAGGATGAAAATTTCTATCCTTTTCTACTTCTTTATTATCAATTGTTTTCCTGCGTTGTACAAATGAAATTTGCATGTACGGGTCTATGAAAATAGGTTCCATTTAAATATTAAAGCCCCGTATCGATTAGACGTATCGTATCGTTATTATACTTTTATAAAGGAATAGGATCAGTGTCTCGTAATACCCAGAGCAAATGTGAAACATTTAGCGTATCATAAAACAGGGTGACTGCTTGCCAGCCATTTGATGAATGAAGATGATGAATGAAGTAAACGAAACGAAAGGAAGTACCCACTGATCGTCAAAACAGGTGATTACGATGTATTATTACTATCTGCATAGCATTCATTTTCATGGCATAAGTAGAAACTAAAACGTTATTGTTCTCGAAGTTACAGATTTCACTTTTCAGTTTTGAGTTTCTTGCATTTCTTCATCCAGCTTCTCTTTCTTTTCTTTTCTTATTATACGCTTTTTTCTTTATTTTGTCTCTGTCACTCGACATTTTTATCTACGGTTTATTTCTCTGTACTTATATTTTACGTTCGCCGACTTGTGTTTCTTTCTTTCTTCGAAAAAGAAAATAACAACGGGCAAACTTTCTTTTTTATTCGAAGATGTTGCTCATAAAAAAAGCAAGGTAATAAATGTCTCATCTTTGAAATCCCGTCGATATTTATTTAAGACTGAAAATCTTTGGTTGTAATTTATGATTACGGAGCGGAAAAAGAGGAGTGGTGGAGGAAAACATGAAAGGAATCAGACACAAATTCTTATGGTGTACCATATCAATTTTACCAAAGATGACATTATTTACTACTATGTTAGAATTATTTATAATTCTTCGTGTAGCAAAAATCCTTTTTTTTCTATACTTCCCTACAGCAAGATCAATGATGCTCTTATGCATGCCTTGTTACGCGAGGAACAATTTTACCTTATCATTTTCTTAAAAATTTAGGAAGCACAAAATTATTATCGACAGTAAATTATTCATCCGATAATACTAAGATACTCAATAAATAACTCGATGTCTCAATTTCTGGCAATATGCATGAAAAGATAGCACGAAAAGAAGCATATTAGTGACCGAAAAAATATATTTTTACGGAATAGGAATAATTGCGATATTTTCTTACGCGCGCGCGCGATCAGAGTCTGTTTGAAATTTATTTTTATCCTTAATTTTAAATTTTAATATAATTTATAAGATATATTCATTTAACTTTTACTTACGCAAAAGATAATATAATACGAGTAAATATACATATGAAAGTATTAAAATATAGATAATCACTCCTTTCTTTTTTTGGAAGGCATTTTTAAATTAGAATTAGAACCGTAATTTTTTCCTTATTTGATTATTGTCTAACGCTAAAACTGTCGAAAAGTGTTAGACACTAATGACGTTTCATTCAGTTTACCAGCGTAGAAAAATGTAACTTCGAATTTTAAAGGATGCTATGAACTTTGACGTAACAGAAAAATAATAAAGAGCGAATGTGAAGAAAAGCATAGGGAAGAAGGGGAAGGGGGATTAAGAAATAATAATTTTCACACATGTTGGTGTACTGTCATGTTCGCGCGTGTTATGGATAAGCGTTGAGAGCGAGTGATTTGAAAGCGTGGGTTTTTCGTAAGCGTGTTTAGCTGTTGCAAGCGTTTTTTAATCAATCGAGATTACCCAGCAAATAAATTATATCGAATTAATAGTTTCTTATCGTTTCTTTTCCAGATCTTTGTACTTTATCCAAACGGTTAAAGGTCCGGTTCCTGCCGAGAAAAAAATCTGCTCACGTTCCGATGACAGTGTGAGATCTATCGGGGATTGAATAACGATAAAACATCGTAACGTCTAAATTTGATAATACGATTTGTGCGATCGTTTATGGCAAGTATAATGTGGACATTAATAAATATGTTACGAGAGATCAAGAATCCAGGAAAATTCAATCAAATCAAATAAGTTTACGTGTAATGCCGTAATAAGGATGGTAATAAATAGCTACAATGTTATAATTCTACATTATTATGTTGAGTGCGACGCCGATTTTGGTAGGTTTTTCGTTCAGGCGGCGGGCCGCCATGCCGCCACGCTGGTGACCACTCGACAGGCGCCGAGTTAAAGCATATAAACAAGTGCACAATGTTACAATCAATCCAAGAGTATTCAAAGTATACGAATAATCAAACAAATGATAATGTGGTTGGGAACAATAAGAAGGGAACCTTCAAAAATAACATTTGTTATTGCCGGTCTCACGCACCGACGTCGCGTAAACGAGAAGTTCACTGTCAGTCCCCAGGGACTGACCTAGCGCTCAATGTGTTATTTAACACAGCGAAAGAAACATTTATGCGTCTACATTGACGAAAATTGATCTATTTTAATACTTTGATTTAATATGTAATGCATTTTCCAGGTGGAGTCTTAGCATCTAGCTAACATGTGAATACCATGTATGCTATTTTATATTCTATAGAGTTAACATAGACCTCTACGCATCAAATTGCAGAATACAGTTTTCTTATTAACATGCTTAAGATTAAAACTGCTAAGATTTTGACTTATAATGTATTAATTTCTCCTTTATTCCACGATATTAATAAATAAAAATTAAAATTTTTATTTGTTTTTTTTGCTTGAGTAGTTTTTCTTACCTTTCAATAAAAATACAAATGCCCGAAAGATCGTGAATACGTTCAATTTAAATTAATATAACGTAATCCTGTTCTTGTTATAGTATTACGTTACACAAGCACTTTCAATAAATTGTATGCACTTTGAATAAATATTTTGGATAAGCATATAAAAGTGGGTAAATCTCTTACAAATTGGTAAAAGAAACGCTTATCAAATTGTAAAGAAGCTAAATTCTTTTAAATTATTTTTTAGTTCTTTTAAATTAAATCATTTAAATTTGTAGAGAATTTTGCTACCTATTTATGATGCAATTTTTACATTCTCGTCAAACACTGCACGTTTCATTGTTACATTGTTTCTATTGAACGTTAAAATATCAAATTAAATCATGAAAATAATTTCAGTACATAGGAATTTATTAAAAAACTATTTAACCCTTTGGCTGTGATCTGTTCTAAGTCAAAGCACTTCGTGTGAGCAGCATGCGCCCTGCTCATGTGATCGCTGGGGACAATACCTTTTCTCCCAGTATGGATCTCATCTGCAATTTACTAACGCATTATAATATAGTACACATTACTATTACTTTGCCTACTCCAAAACGAATCCAAACATTTTTTATTTTCAGTATATACAGTTTATTTACCAATGTTACGGTTCTAAAACGCTATAATTTGATAATTATAATATATTTAGATATTCAAGATTGAAAAATTGAATAAATCGTAGGAACGATTATATCTACAGCATACTATACTGTAAATATACAAAAATTATAGATCTTAGACACATATTTTAATTAAGGAAATTAATAGTTCATTTATGTATGGTATTGGCGAACAAAATAAACCACAAAAACCTTTCCCGATAGATTAGTTGGATGCATATATGCGCCGATAGCAGTCAAAGAGTTAAGCGATGAGAAGTACAAACTATTTACTTGTTAGAAATTTAAAAAAAACCTAAAGTCATTTTCTAGAAATTACCATTTTAAGCCTCAATTATCTTTTGACCAACAGAAAGGAATTCCATTGTAGTTGAAATCTCAAAAAAATTATGTAATACGTTTTAACGATTTATTGAGAAAATTATCTGTTTTTACGCTAGCTTCGTTTGAAATATTTTTTAGATAATTTTGATTGCCTTTAAAAGTGATTTTTACTTATTTTTAATTATATGAAAACGAAACTGGAATCACCAAAGTGTAATAAAATTGAGACTAGAATCGTAGTAATCTTTTTCAAATTTTTTAACAATTCATTGAGATTTAAAAATTAGAAATCCACAAGAAATATTTAACATCGTTTACTTTTGTATAAATTTAATTTTTCTCTCGACGCGTAGTACTGTAGAAGAAGTAGAAATATTTATCGACGTATAAATTTTCGCGTCAATACTTCGACATCGTGCCACTAGGGTTAATATTTTCTTCAATTGTTATTAAGTACGAATTGCAGCTTGGCCGTTAGTTTGATTGGCAACTATGATATAGAAGTTTCTTAGTTTTATAAGGATATTTTTTGACAAAGTATTTCTGCTCTCGTGCAAGATCACATTTTTTAAAATAAATAAACGCTGTGATCTCCATGAGGTTATAAAGAACAGTTTTCGACTGTTCGCTGACACTCGTTTGCCTCGTTATAACCTATTTCACCTTTATGGGTGAATTAGCCATGGAGGAATTAAACTGTACGACAAATAGAGAAGGTATAGACATGAACAGCTCTGAAATTTCTATAGAAGAGTAAGTTTTTCTTTTTAATCATTTCTTAAATTATTTTGCCTACTTCAATGCATGGAATAACGTGTACATTGTGATCGTTTTTATCATAATCTAAGGTAATTGTAAAATTGATCTTATTATTGATTACAGATTGGCTGAAGCGAAGAAAGAGAAAGCAAATCAAATGTACGCATTGGAGAAATATAAAAATGCATTGACAATCTATAGCGAAGTTATTGGTAAATTTGTCATTGATGTGAAAATTGACTTTTAATGTGCTTTGGCATTAATTGTGTCTTTTTTAAATATTTTAGAATTATGCCCCAATGTACCACGATATTATGCTAATAGAGCTGCATGTTATATGATGCTGAGTCAGTATCGTAATGCGTTGACTGACTCGAAAAAATGTATCGAATTAGATCCAAAATTTTTGAAGGTATTTAGTAAGATCAGTTTTCTAATAAAATGGCTTTTATTGTAACTCTATTACGTTGGTTTATCAAATCGTAGGCATACTATAGAATTATTAAATGTTCCCTAATTTTGGGAGATCTAATTGAAGCACAATCTACCATCAATAAACTTTCAGAACTTGACTGTAGTAATAATGTAGCAATTGCCACAGAACAAAAACAATTAGAATATATTCAAAGGTATCTTAAGGATGCAGAAGCTGCGTACGAAGTTAAAGATTATCGTAAGGTAAAATTTTTACCTTAAATTATATTCGTATATAATATTAATATTTTTACTTTATTTTATTTTTATTTTTATAAAATAGTCTTACCTGATAGTACAGTGAGATTTCGTATGGATAGTTTATATATAGACTTGTATAAGGAATCTCATTTTTATTTCAGAACAGTACATTCATAGAAGAGATTATAGGAAATAAATACGTGCATAAAAACGTATAATATATGTTTTTCTATTTACAAGGCATAAGTGAAGCTCCGAATTAAAAATTTACAAGTAATTTCAGTTTTTGTAAATACGTAGTACATTACATTTTTTTAAAACGATTTTCGTTAATATTACGATTACGAATCTAGAACTTCTGGAAAAGATGGCAAAAGATCATCGAACAAAATAGAAAATCTATAAAGATATTTATACGTTAAAGATAAATATTAAAATCATAGATCAAAATATTTCATAATTTTCTAATAAATGCATTTGTCATTCTCACAATGTAACCTAAGAATATTACTTTATAACAAGTTCGAACGATTTTAAAATGATTTCTCTTCTTGTATTTAGTATTTTCTGAAATAAAAATAGAATATAATATAAATTAATGTATAAAATAAAATGTTGTTAAATATCAATAGGTTGTTTACTGTATGGATCGATGCTGTGATGTAAGTGTATTATGTACAAGATTTAAATTGTTAAAAGCTGAATGTCTAGTATACTTAGGAAGATATAAAGAAGCGCAAGAAATTGCAGAGTATGTTACTACATTTTCTTCCAAAAAAATTGGAGTAATGAGAAATTCTGAAATAGTAAATTGTACGACTAATATCAATAATATATTTTAGTGGCATATTACACATTAATGTAAAAAATGCAGATGCTATGTATATTCGTGGGATGTGTTCCTATTATCAAGACGACAGTTGGAAATCGTTTACTTTTTTGCAACAAGTAATCAAATTGGCACCTGACCATAGTCAAACAGTTAATATATACAAGGTGCTATTTTTGTATCTATAATCTTGTATCAATTTCATAATTATAATAAAGAAGTGCAGTTAAATATAGTACTTCAATAAATATTTTCTATAATTTCGGTTACGTAATTTCTAAGTAATAATATTTTTTTCATAGAAAGTGAAACGTTTAGTAAAGTTGAAAGAAGATGCAAATACCGCTTTTAAGTTGAAACGTTATCAAGAAGCGTATAATCTGTTTAGCGAGGCTTTAACTGTCGATCCAGAAAATATAATAACAAATGCTAAACTACATTTCAATAAAGCAACAGCAGCTGCTAAGGTAATCTGATATTTTTTTAAATTAATTGGATGCTACTTTTGTTGGACAAATCGTGTATTTAATAGTTTTCTATTCATATTTATAGTTAGGCAATTTAAATGAATCTATAACAGAATGTACAAAAGCAATAGAACTCGATGAAAACTATTTGAAAGCAATACTTAGAAGAGCAGCATCTTATTTCGAACTTAAAGCGTATGAAGAAGCAATTCGTGACTTTGAGAGAGCATGTAGATTAGATAATTGCCGTGGTATGAATAATAATATATTAAATAAAATAACGGTGTATATTACATAATTTTTTTTTACATTTTTGACCTCTATTTTAATTTATAGAAAATAGGTGGCTTCTTCTGGAAGCAAAAATAGCTTTAAAGAAATCAAAAAGGAAAGATTATTACATGATATTAGATATCGATAAAAATGCATGTACTGACGATATTAAAAAAGCATATAAAAAAAAAGCTAAGGTTCATCATCCAGGTATAAAATTAATTTGCATTCTACATAAATTATAAAATATGATTATTTTGCAGAAACGATATATTTAAAAATAGCTCGAATTTAATTGTACTTGTATTCTTTTGCATTAATTAGATCGGCATGCCAATGCACCTGAAGGTGTGAAAAAAGAACAAGAAAATAAATTTAAAGAGATAGGAGAAGCATATGGAATTTTATCAGACCCCAAGAAACGCTCTCGTTACGACAATGATCATGACATGGATGATATGGATCACAGTACTTTTTCAGGTACACATAATTATAAAAATTTTAAAATTAATACAAAAGTTAATAGCAAATATGCGTTAAAACGTAGATATCACGATATTAATGACGTTTTATATGGAATTCACATTGAACATTTTCGGATATAATGTTCATTAATTAAATTAATTCTATACAGTTGTGTTAAAATAATAAACACAATAAAATATTTAACACAAATAAATTAATTTTATTTGGCTATTATTTTAATTTACAGATGCAAATTTTCATGGGATGTATGCAAATCTTTTTACTCCATTCGGCGGAAGCGAGCAATTTACAAGCTTTCGCTTTGCATAGTGGTCTAAATCTTCAATTTTTTATTATTATGGTAATAATGAATAAAGAAATATAGCAAATTATTGTCTCTTGTTGCCGGAATTTTATTGGAAAAATCAGAATTATTACCTAGAAAAATTTCAAAGATACGAGGGTCACTATTTATATTTCGAGAATTCTTTTCCCGAAATCTCGGGAATTTTCGGGGGAATCCCGAAAAAATCGGGAAATATAATTCGGGAGTTCTCGAAATATAAATAGTGACCTACGTATAAAGAATCCTGTGTACTTATAAATTAGTAATCACTGCATCATCATTTCAATAATGTTATGTGTATGCAATGTTTCTTTTCGGTATGGATATTTTTATCCTAACTTAGATATATATTATTGTTAGATTATAATTTTATACGTGTAATTGTTCCACTATCTATAAAATGACGAATAATAATAGATTTTTTGGTCACGCTTTGAGTAAAGTAATAAGCGCAGATTTAATAACTGTAGAAAAAGACATTGTTACATTATAGTTATAACTATATATGACCCTGTAAATTAATTAGTAATGTATGATTGTAAAATGTTTTAATAAATGCTTCCGTTATTATTATGAATGCGTTTTATATGTACATATTTGTTTTACTAAACTTAGGAATATTTTATTTATTTTGTATGTACTAGTTATACTTAAAAATACCAATCAAAAAATAATTCATAAGACTGTACATCTTTTTTATTATCAAAAATATATTGTAATTGATAGTACTATTATGTTTTCGATATTTAGTTTGGGCCTGACATTGCCATTTTTTTAAATAACAAATTTGGTTATATTGAATATAACTATTATATAAATATACTACATATCCGATGCAGTATACTGCATTATATATGGTCATCGTAATTTTTCTGAGTAAGATTTAAAATGCGTTATAAACCATTTAAATCGCTTAACCCACCTGAAAACCGTTACTTATACGTCTCTGCATCGATTTGTAACGATAAGCTCTAAAAAACGGACCTCCAGATTTCTGCCAAAATCGCAAAAAATCCTAAACCATGGGCAAAATCTTCGAAAATCGAGAAAAATCGAAATGACAAATTTCTTCATTTTGAAGGTGTTTTCTTATAGATTTTGACGCGTAGAATTTATTTCTGTTGCCTGTTCTATGCTAAGAACATCGTGCAGGAAGAGACGCCAAAAATGTGATAGTTTACGGATCTCTATAGGAAAGGTCCTATCATATTCTCTTGTTAAGAAGACTGATTTTCGGAATTTTTCAGATTTACTGTAAATTCTGAATTTGTAATAGGAGGATGTGATAACATAGTTGGTGGCACTATTTTTCACATTACAGCTTACATAAGTATATTACTTACCTCCATTTAATTTTTTTTTTTTTTTTTTTTTTTTTTT
>JAITYT010000114.1:111204-126900 GCA_025433975.1 Liostenogaster flavolineata
TCTTAGGACGTATATACCTGTACAGGGCTAACGGAACGTCTGAACGGGGAAAGAAAGAAATAAAGAGTAAAATTAATTAGCAACGGACTGACCAAACTGACTGGAAGAGACTGGAACTCCCGTGAAACGATTATGCGCCAGTCTCGCGTCTTCTAATTTTTGTTCTATTTGTTTTTGTTTTGTATTTGTGTATCCGACTCTCTAAGCCAATGGGTTAGCTCGACGCTCTTGTAAGGGCACGCTCTCATCGCAGAAAGCTCAGAAGTAAAACATGAAAGAGAAGAATTGTCGATTACGATTTTAATTTTAATCTCGATAAAAATTCTCGATTCGGCTTCGAACGATGCCAGTCCGCTACTGATTGTCGACACATACTCGGCGTGTAATTGTAGTAGCAATGACGACAAATAATAATCAGGACTACCGATAGTAGATAAGCATAACGAATCCCATCACTGCTATCCTCGCGTTTTTAGGTAGTATGTACATTAAGCACAAGAGACCGCAGCCTCTGCCAATGGAAAATACATAAAAAGAGCACGAAGAACTAACGTCGTCGTTAGCACGGAAGGAGAGGGCAAAAAATACGGTAAGAAGAACAAAATCTTGATCCTACTGCATAACATCGAACGAAGGTGATAATATCGTGATAATTGTGAGTAGTAAAACGAATTTCAAGTTTCTAAGCGAAGTGAGGTAGCGAAGTTGGACTGAAATGTTGACCCTTTCGTTGCTCGAATTCTCCAATTTACATCTTACCGTTTTACGGAGTTTTGGCAAGCTCGTGATGATTTTCCATGTCCACTAAGCAGCTATCAAAATATATCATTTCAAGGTATCTACGGCTTTAAACTTGTTCCAATGAAATCGACGAGTGTTAATGTTAAAACTTATCGTAATTATTACAAATTAATATATGTACGTATATTATCTATATAAAAATACCGTTACGTAATAACGATAAACGATGACGAACACTAGACTAAACGTTTCGCCATCGAAAAGTGCAGGAAAGAAGATTGCATCCGTAGACGTCATCCAATCTCGATATTCCGACTGGTGCTCCGCGTTTCTCTTCATTCTCTCGTGCGCGGAATGTATCTTCAATATCAATTTTTCCGCGACCGGCTAACGAAAGAGTCAACGCAACAGATGGACTAGACTGACATTACCTTGCGCTAAAACATTACTGTACTCTTTTTTTCTAAGAGAAATAATAAAAGGAGATAGAGACGAGGAGTGTCGCATGCGAATATACTGTATATACGTACACGGGGTGTTTCGCCTAAGTGTATCACCTTAAATAACTTTTTTCTTTGGAGAGATACAAGGAAATTCCTGCGATACAAAGATATTCGACATCAAGGGAGAAATTAGATGTTATAGACGTCGTGTCGGAGGAATATCGGAATTTCCGTGTAGTATCGTTTCAAATGTCCCCGATGACGACGTTTCGGCAGTTTTCCAACGATATTGCAAACATAAATGAATATTTACGGTAACGGCCGCGACGTGTTAACATTGTTACGGCATTTCCTATTTCTCGTAAACCGCTTTCATCGTTACTTCGTAAACGTTGCGATCTTTTAAGTTTGGAGTTCATCCGAAGATCAATGAATCGTACCATCCTTTGTCGCATCTTGACATCGCGTTTTCGATAGAAAATAAAAAACTAGGCCGTCCCATTTGAGGAAATACCGCTACTTAAAAAATCTCCGAAAATACGACCTTTGGTTGACCTTGGCCTATACCGTTTAATTTCCCTCCTAATATCGAATATTTCTGTCCTTCGGCATTTCTTTGAATCTCTGCAAAGAAAAAAAGTTATTCGAGGCGACAGAATTAGGTGAAGCACCCTGCATATACGTATTAATACAATATATAGATAAATATATTTTTACAGGTGTGTGTGTGCGCGCGCGTGTGTGTGAGAAAGAGACTGGTATCGATAATAAAACGAGCAAGAATAGATAGTGTTCAAAGATGGTGCGAGTATCATCGGGGGAAAATGACGTCGATGACCTTTTGAATTTATAGGTTTTCGTCGATTTATCGGGCGAAGAGGGGAAATTGTCATCTGGAAATTCATGCGGCTTTCGGTTGGAGATTCACCTTTTCCTATTTTTGTATTGTTTTTTTTTGGTCCTCTCCATTTCGTTCGCAGTTCTATTCGCTCGACATTCGATTCGTTTTTCTTTTCTCTTTTTCCTCCTTCCTTTTTCGTTGTTCCTTCGTAATTCTCCTACCATGCCGCAATATTACGATAGGAGAGAAACAGAACAGAGCGGAAGACGGAAAAATCGCGCAAATTGCAATCTTTCCCATACATACGGTGTTGTGTCGTGCCGGGCGGTATCAACAGGGGAAAATGTACTCACGATGGCTTTCGAAAGTAGATACAGCTGCGTATTTCCTCTCTGCGCGAGTGAATCGTATGTTCGTGTGCGTGTGTGCGTTTAACGTAACATTGGACCGACTGGCAAGGTGTTTCGAGGTGCGAATACGATTTTTCGTACGGATTTATGGCGACATCCTCACCGACGAAAGTCGAGCGACAAAGCGATCTCTCAAGATCGCCTAAACAGATTATCTTCTCCTGGATGGTCACGCGGAGGACATAAAAAATACGGAGACGCTCCACGTTTCTCTCCGACATTGCAATAATTTTCTGACGATCGATTTTTGTCGGTGTACGTAAGATTCTCGAGATACGCGTTCGAAAAGTCGTCGATGCACTTCCTTTCGTCTCTCTCGAGATGCGTTTCCGAAAAAAATAAGACATTTTACGACGAGTAAAATAAAACATTGATTTTTTTCATCTACAAGCTCGCGTAAAATCCTTCTCTTTCCCCGCGATCTTTCTTCAAAACGTGCTATCGCAAGGACGGTCGAACTGACGTTACTTCGTGAAACGTTGGAATTTTTCAGATATATTCGCGCGGCGAAAAGAGGGCAATTCTTGCTTTTTTCAGAAACAGAGCTTCCGTTGAACGAACGAGCGACGCGTCGTCAGTTGAAGAAAGGCGCGTAATTATTCGCGGTTACTTCGAGCATCTGCTCGACGTTCCAAGAACGAGCTTACGGAGGTTTTTGATCAATGAAGACTGTCGAGAAATTAAAAAAGGTTTCCGCGTTCGAAAAAGTCGTTAATGACGTCAACGACAGCCAAAAACATTTTTACGCGAAAGGATAGAAAACGAGATACGTCGTTGAAACGAAGAAGTGTCCCTTTTCGACGGTGCGACAGAGCTCTTGTATGCGCAAATACGTGTAAAAAATTTCATAGGACGTTGGAATCGCAAGGAATGAATTTTTCCAAAAGGATTTCAAAAAAGGACGCGTCGTAAGTTCCTTCACGCCCTCTACGTATTAATTTTAACGATCGAATGTCCATAAGAAAATCGGTCGTTGTTGACGATTAAATCCAACTGTAAATAATCGACGAAAAAAGAAAAAAAAAAAACAAAAAGAAAAACGCAATGAGAAAGAGGACACAGTCGAAGACAGACGAGCGGATTCTATGCAGCTTTGAGACATTATAAAAGTCTTAACGCGGAGACTTCGAGAGAAGCTCGAAAGAAACCCTTGAAAAGTTGTACGTCGTCTTTATCATCTTCGTAAATGCATCGTGAATCCGTCGAGCGGACGCCCTGAAAAGAAGCGAACGAACGAAGAGCACGCTTTTACGGAAGAAAAAACATTGCGGTAGGCGAACCGAACAACGTGAATTTTTCACGCGTATTTTCTCTCTTCCGTCGCATTCAATTCGTCCCCTGCACGTTATCGTATACGGGCACCGTGAAATTTTTATCGGCTACATTCGATAAGTTCCTCGTCGCGATATTTTGCCTTACCCGTCGTCTCGTTTAATTCCTTCGATCGTAGGATCTTTTATTAAACGCAGCGTCGCTCCATTTTCCGATGGAGGACGGAACGAACGAGTGGAAAATGCGAAGAAAGTAAGCTAGAGAGAGATTTTGGTCTTACGGGATCTAAATCTTGACGTTCGACGCGCGGACGAAGAAATTCCTATCGAAGGAGAGACATCGATAGATACAATCGTATGCGTCGAGCGTTACGAAGTAACCAGAAGCTTCGAAACGTAAGAGAAATTAAAAATCATCGAGAAGCGCCGTATCGTGGTCGAAATTTCTCGAAATTCTCTCGAAATCCCAAGGGGTATCCTAAATTATCCGTCGGTTTGTGCGCACGCGCCAAATATCCACGAAAAATTCGCGAAAGAATCGACGAGCTTCGACGTCAAACCGACGACGATCCGAAAGTTGCCATTCCCCCCCACCATTCCTCGACAGAGTGAAATTCGAACATTTACGCAATACTTCCGTGACGAGCAGCTGGCCTCGACATCCGCTGGGTTAACGGAGGCAAACCAGATAAAAAAAAAACAAAACAAAAAACAAAAAAAATCGTTGCGTTTGGACGACGATGTCGCTGATGGTCATCGAGTCATTCGTGAGAATCCGAAGAAAAAGAGGCACGGTACGGACGGACGGATGAATAGACGATTGGCTCCAACGAGGTACGACGAAACGACGAAACGATGTCGGAGAGAAGTATCGGGACTGACGACGAGGAGGGCGGCGACGAGACGAAGGCGCAATGATTACAAGGTTGAAAGCCCGTGTAATATTCACGTTGGGTGGTCGAGGAAGCGGAAAGATCCTTTTGCGCGTGATAAAGGGACACTCTTACACCGTGCTCGTTCCTTGGCCCTCCTCTTCGTCCCAAGCTCTACCGGATACGCTTCTCGCTCTTTCACGCGGCCGTCCGTCGGTTCGTCCGTCCGTCCTTTCGTAAATGGAGAGGCCTCGCAGCGATACCCGGCGTCGCTTTGTATGAGAAACCAGCGATCTACCGTGATGCGGCGACCCGATTAAAGCTCTGACGCTCATCGCGTCCCATCCGTCCGTACGAATTTTTGCCCGTCGAAACACTCCTAATCCTTAACACCCTTTTAGTACCGGAGGCCGATATATCGGCCCTCGCTGCACTGGCGAAAAGTGCCAGAGCCGATATATCGGCCCGTGCCTTGTAGCGCTTTACTATTCGCATTGCGAGAGATTTCTATCTCGAAAGAATATACAAAAATTAGCGTCACTCTTTCATTCTCTATGCTACACTTGCTTTTTGAATTATGTAAGTATTGCTTTTCGTTTGGTTTTTATGTGACTTTTTCCAAATCCTAGTAAAATCGTAAAATTCGGCCGGCTATCTTCGCATAAAGCACCTCTTTTTCGCCCGGCACTAAAAGGGTTAAACGCGAATCGACGCCCAAGGATCGCGAGATCTTTCTCGAAATTTCGTCGAATCGGCGCGATTTGCGCGATCGGACACCGGTGTCCGACCCGAAACGATTTCCGATTAGGTCGACACTCTCGTGCTCTACGTTTCCGATCGATATCGAGATAAATTCCCCGTGCAATTTATACTAATAAAGTAATATACAAAGTAAATAAAATATACGTGTCAAAGAGTGGCTGCTCGAAACGTACGTATTTCGTCGCGCGTACCTCGAGATCATTTTTAGGCACAAGAAATACGCTCGCCGTGACGAAAGGATCGTTTCTTCTCGTTAAAAAAAAAGAAAAAAAATAGAAAAATGGCGCGTATGACGCGTGTACGTATAGCTGTGAGTTTTTGTGTACGTGAGCGCGCTCTACCTCGCGTTCCCGACGAAAATTGATCGTAACCAGGCAAAAAGAAACGCCTCCGCAGCTACGGATTTCTATGTCGACGTCCTGGAAGATTAAACTGGCATTTGACAATTTGGACGTAACCCCAAAGTACGTCGATCATCGTGCGATCGACTTCGTTCTATAGCGAGACTGATCGTTACGCGTCTTTTGCCCGACTCAACGCGACGAAGTCGAACGAGTCGTTAGCTAAGAGAGCGTAACAGTTTCATCGATGCCTGATTGCTCCCGGCCAGGAAAGTGGAACTGGAATAACGCGCCGATCGAACTTCTTCCACGCTTCTATTTCGAGAGAAGATAGGTTATGTCGGGCAGGTGTGGAGCTTACGATCCCGAACGTCTCTCTCGTATCACGCGGCAAACTCGATGACAGTTCTCGAAATCGCGTTCTACCTCATGCATCGCTCGACGATGATCTTGTTTCGCGTGGCCCGCCCGAAGAACGGGAGTTCCTCGCAGCTCGATACAGTTTATTCGTAGTGATCTCTTTTATCTAGTGTTCGCTTGTTCTTGATTGTTTAGCTACCTGAACATTTGAGTCCCTGATGCGCGATACCGTGAAGCATTGAGCCGCAGTGGTCGCAGAAGGTCGGCGTCAGGTACGTGAAAACCTCCCATTTGTGCGGGGCGCTCACCGCCTGGGAACAAGAAATAGGGGCCCGGAGAAGCCCGGTCCTTCATTGTGGTCTGATCCTGTGGCAGAGATCGAGAGACGGTGGTGTGCCGATCGATACCCAAATAATCATTTTCGAAGTAGGCCCCCTTCGACTACGACAGCTACTGTTAATAATAATATATACACACATATATATGTATATATGTATACACTCCCAATATATATATATATACATATATCGCGATATACACCCAAAAGTCCAGACAAGAAGCACAGTGAGACCGAGCAACGGCTTGGCGTAATTACGTCGACGACGAGGGAAGAAGAAGCTCATTTGCGTGTGGTGCGTCGTTCTGAATGGCGCCGAATTTCGACGTCAGGTGTGATTATTGTCGGTGATCAGCTCGAACGTATTGTCAGATACGCGCTCGAATTCGTCGCGTCGATCGTGGATAGTGGAGTGGCTGGGAGAGGATTGTCTTTTCTTTTTTTTTCTTTTTCGAAAATAGGACTGTTCTTTCGAACTGGGGATTCGAAGCGATCCAAAGAATCGAAGAATTTCTAGCATGTGGGTATGTGGGTCGTGAGAGTCACGTGAGCGCGTGAATTGTGCCTATGTAGCATCGAGGGCTCTGGAATTCGTGCGTCTCGGGATATTCTCGCGTTCGAACGGATTCATCGGGAATCAACGGGCACGCCAGCGACTCGAGTTATTTTTACAAAATTACGTAAATGTAACCGAATCTAGCTTTTTAGCCGAGCTAACGTCCAATTTATGGAAATGCATAAGCCAGAGGAAGGGAGAAATCGTCGCCTCTTGTAATGGTCTTTCCGACATTTGAGGGTAACATAACAGTTCGAACATGTCGAGTACGCGCAACACGTGGTCGCGATGCTAATCGCGAGTCGATATTCCACGACGCGTGCCGCATTGAAAGTCATCAAGACGTACGATGAAATAGTTCATCGAGAAGTTCAGTTCGCGAGCTAAAAGACGATCGACGCGAGCGTTGGTTAAAATTCACTTGGAGAGGCAGGAACTCTTTCTCTTTTATCGGGAACTTTATCGCGTCGACGCGTCTCGATAAACTTCCCCCCTCCGATGTTTAACCCTTGGATTTCCGACGCCTCGAGAGACAAGAATGACGGGTAAAAGCGTTGGAGCGATGAAACGGCTAGGTCGAGATAAGCAATGGGGGTATCGCGAGACGCACGACTTCCACGATCGTTCAGGTAGTTCAAGGGTGACGCGTGCCAAGCATTAGGTGGAACGTTGACAGCCGATGGATGTCTAGTGCCAAGAATGCGTGGCACCCACATCCACATCCTTGAAGCGCGATTCCCTTGCCCTACCTGAAGTTGCACGCCTACGAGTTTGTACTATGTGATGAAGTTTGTCCCTGGTCCATCAAGTTTGTCGTTTCGGTGTTCCTTGCTTTGCGACTTCACGAAGAGAGAAACTGCATTCCGATAAGATAGAACTAGATCAGTGGACTAAAACCGAGAAAACAGAGATCATCGCTCTGACACCTTCTATTCCGTCTTGCACTGGCGCGATGAAAGAACATAGCAAGAGTGTAAGGATCTATTAGCGAATAATAAGCGAAAGTAGTCAATCGATTTAAAAATCGAAAGATGAGACCTGAATTCGAAGAAATTCGTCGAACATGAACGTAACGACCAAGTGAACGACATGGAAGGAGTTCTCGAGAACGTGGATTCGGCGCAAGATCTTCCTTTTTTTTCTGTACAAACGCGAATAGAAGCGCACGATAGAAGCGTGAATGAAAGCGAACAGACATTCCTCGTGAACGCGATCGATTAAGCGCCGTGGTGGCATGCATTGCAGATATAAAAAGTCTCCTTACACCGAGCCACCACTTTGGGTAATGAACTCCTTTTCTTTTCTTTTCTTTTTCCAAGCAACAGGACAATTTGTCGAGAATGGAACGACTAGCCCATTTCCCTTGGCATATCGCTTAGAACTTTCAAGGATACTCTTAATAACTCCTCCGAGATTCTCGTCACGTTCGGGCAAAATAAATTGAACAGAAGCGAGAAGGATATTAGTTTTTACGAAGAAAGTACGAGACTGGAATCGTTCGCTGGTCCGGTGTTACGCCCGTACGTAATTCAACGGCTGCTTCTGATGAATCGATGCTCTGAGAAGTAGTTCGTTCCCTATTCCAGCGCTCGCGAGCCAAAAAACTTTATCGAACACGCGCATTTTCCAACTCGAACTAAGCGAACGTAATTAAATAGTTGCCTAGACTCGTATTTCCCACTTAGGAATCTGTTAAAAAAAAAAAAACACTTCGAAAGAATATGATCAAACTTGGACATTGATGCCGAAGAAAGCACGAAGCAACGACGAAACAATGGCGATGTTGGATCGGTGTCTTCGTAGAACGAAAGCTAGTCGATAAGCGACACGGAGAGGCGCCCTGTTCTTGCGAAGCTTAATTCTTATTTCGCGTGCACTTACGACGATGATCGTTTGCTCGAGGGTACGTTACCGCTCGGTCGTCGCGAGACGACGTTTCAACGAGCCAAAGTTGGCGAAGAGGGCTGGCCTAGCTCCAGGTGGGAAATGAGAAAATAATGAAGAGAGCGCCGAGAGCGCGAAGAATGATGGAAGGTAGCAGAGCGGAAGAAAGTCACCTCCTGTTCTTGACGGTAATTTCGTTTGCGATAATGGCGGCGCCTTCCTCTCGGATCAAAGATATCTCGTCAATGCAAAACGTGTTTTATCGCGACGACTTCTCACGAATAGAATCGACAACGCCTTCGACGCTCTACTTGAGTTTCGATTTTGTCAACGAGACGCAATCGAATCGACGAAGACCATTGGTTCTAGCAGCGAAGTTCGAGACGTCACTGAATTCGACTAGTTGTCCTCGAATAGCCAGTTGAAAGCAAACAGACACGACTTTCTCTATCTCCAACGACGAAGTGAAAGATCGGTAAATCGCACGAAAGTGTGTCAAAAATCACTGATTCGGCTGGAATCGAAGTAGCCTCGTTAAAATAAATATACATATATCGACGTTCAAAGCGTCTTCCTACCAAAGAGAGACGTCGTAGTAATCGATGTCCCCTAAGCCAAGGAGAACTTTAAGGGAATCGTCAAACTTCGCGCAAAGACATTCAAACTCGATCGACCTATTCGAATTAACGACAGGGAGAAAGCTTTAGGGTGTCTCGCAGTCGTTTGCATGAAGACATAGCTTTTCCTCCCTTTTATTTTCAGTTTCCACGACTCTTTCGATTTGTTAATGAACGCGTCTTATCCCTTCTTTTATTTCTCCTTTATATTAGTTACATCCTTTCTCCTCCAGTGGAATCGGTGTTTTCTCGTTCTTTCCTCCTTTCATGACAGTGCACTTTTACGAAATCGTATTCCTCTCCTAGCAAGCGCCTGGATTACAGCGATGACCAACGGTGCGACGCGGTAACCATATTGGTTAAATTTTTCCGCGTACGGTGGAAAGTCGCAGGTTCGCGAGAAGCCCCGAAATAAAACGTAGAAGTTGAGAGATTTCTAGGACCCTATTTCGACGGGGAATCGGCCGCGAATGTTCAACTGCGTGCGAACTGTGTCCATATTGCAATGGAAGCACGTGCGATGAATAGAGGCGATCTGGCGGAGGTCGAATACGAGAGACGCGTGCTGCGATTTTCAAAAACATATGAAGGTGGTATTTCTTAGAATTCGAACCGAGCGAACACGACTGGAGACTATAATTAACCCTTTCGCTTCGAGCGCCGGATATATCCGGCATCCATATGAAATGTATACCATCTGCAAAATTTCAGTTAATCTTAATAAAGGAAATAATCTCAAAATACCATCATAATGTAATTCAATTGTCAAAGCAGAGCCGCTGATAATTTAGCGAGGTTAACAGAGAGGCATTTCCCCTCACTGTATATGTCAAAAGGTAAAAACCGAATTCGAAGATGTGTAGTAAAAATGATAAAATGCTAGCTTATGTATAGATCCATGTTTTGGAAAATATCACACGGAATTATATTACTAATTTCTACATATTAATATAGCAAATAATTTGCGTTACCCGATCGATAATATTAAACGTTCGATCGTAAAGTCTTGTAAATATGTAAATACCTAAAAATATGTCAACTGTAATTGGTCTAACGTTTTTAGAGTAACTGATATAATTTTGTATAAGTCTTTTCATATTAAAAATGTGAAGAATACGCGCTATATTAGAGCAATTGTTTTATTAAGCATAATAAATATTTAAGATTTAGAAAACTTATGTACAAAAACCACGCGCACTGTGCACATTTCTGGCGCGTGCTTCCGTTCGGTGACGGCACTTCGGAGGACTGGACTGCCGAAGCGAAAGGGTTTATCGAAGACTGTCGTCTTCGATTTTCTATCGATTTCTCTTTCGCCACGCATCGTTCTAATTGATCGTCGTACGATCGTTTCAGGATTGTTTCAGAATAACGACCAACTGCCGATAGTTTCGTTTCGTTCGAAGGAAGTAAAGGAACGGAGACTATAGCTAGAAAGAGAATCGTCTCGAGTTGGGTGCACTCGAACGACGCCGATTCCTACAATTTCATTCTACGGAAAAGAAGTATAACATGACTGCGCTACCACGTTGCACTCGTAGCCACGAGCGAGAATCGCGAAGTGGCTATTGTCGTCGAATATTTCGTAATCGAGTCTGCGATACCTTCGATCGATCCGTTGTGTAACAGCGCGACGTAATCGTCGCTGAATCGTTTTGTGGAGGGCCTTTCGTTTTTCGTACGTTCTGCTTCGATCAAGAGTGGCAGCTTCTCGCAACATTGTCTCCGTTCCTGTTACGGTCGCAGTCGAAGCGAGACCGATCAGCCTCTCGTCGTCCGAAAGACAAGAAGAAAAGGGGAAAAAAACTCCGAAGAGGAAAGAGAATAAGCGGAAGCGGAACGACGATGAAAACGGAGATACGCGCCAAGAAGAAAGAGGAGAAATAAAAATCGCACGACGATCCGTGAAAAAGCACCGATCGACCGACTGCCATTCTTCTTCTATGGCTCTTGTTTGCAGGGTACCGCCGATATAAGCGTCGCATTATAATTAAGCGTCGATGAACGGTCAGTTGGTCAAGGTGACGTAAGCAGGGGGAATCGATGGAATCCAGCGACGACGATTTAAAAAGCGAGCGATCAAAGGTGCTCCTCGGATGAGGGGCGCCAGAGTGAAGGGAGGAAGGACGATGGAGCGTAAAGTAGCGTGCAAGAGAGGGTCGACGAGATGAGAAACGAGAGAACTATGGATAGGGTAGAGGAGATGGGGTAGGAGGAAGAGGAACAGCAGGCGAATGCAACGAGTGAACACAAAACGAACGAGCCAAAAGGAACCAAAAGCGACTGGACGAAAGCGAGATACGCGAAGCCTATCAAACGTCACGGATAAACACGTAGGAGTGTCGCTTAATCGACGCATAAATACGTCGATAGGTCCAACATCGAAGGCTGATAATGACGCAAGATCGTCGGAGATAGCGCGCGCGTGAAAGAACGCTCAAAGGCGCATGCACTAGCGCGCGTCGCAATGTCAAAGAGGAAGACAAGACGATGCGGAGACGATGACCAAGGGGAGGAAGACAACGGAAAAAAAGAGAGAGAGAGAGAGAGAGAAAATAGACTAACGTGACATAAAGGCACGAGCGTGGGAAGAATCAAGATGGCGCTTGTGCGTGCTTGCACCCGCGGACGGATAACGACAAACAAATGATCGATTAGACGGACGGACGAACGGACAGACAGACAGACAGACAAACAGACAGAAAAACAGATCGTTATAAATATCGTCGTATGGATTATTTACAGATATAAAAGAGGGGCAAGTAATCGCCTGAAGCGACGCGAAGATCGAGTCAATTCCGAGTGAGAATTTCATTGGATGCGCGAGAATACGACGTCGCTTCCTCGAAAACGTTGTTGACCAACTCGGAAATAGAATGATATCGCGATACGAACGACATTATTGATGCTTCTATGGGTTCTTTTCGTGTCTCTCGATGTCAATCGTTATTAAAAAGAAAATGATCGGATGGAAATTCGGCGAACGATCGCGGCGTTACTGGACTTTCGTGGACGAGGGAATTCCAACCCTCTTCTCCTTTATTTTTGTCGTCCACTTGTCGTGTGATTCGCTCCAAAAAAAATATATATTTTATTTAATTCGTCAAGATCTTCGAATAGTTCGAACGTTATCGTTGGTTCTCCACGCGAGGAATGCGTTCATTTTCGAAAAAGGACTCCGTCAATTTGGCGAACCTTGCAAGGAGGAAGAACACAACACACGGCATATATTATATTATATTATATACATACATATATAAATATATATCTTGATATATATGTATATATATATATATTAAAAGAAAGAAAAAGAGCGAGAGAGTGAGAGAAAGGCAAAACTGTATATACATATACATATAAATGTACACATATGTACAAGTAAAATGCACAAAATCCTGCTGTAGGCACAGAAACGTATTCAGACGTGGCACACACGCGCTGAGAGAAACAATGACATATTTACAAATGCGACGGCAGTAAAAATAGTAGTAGTAGTAATAGTAGTAGTAGTAGTAGAAGAAGAAAAAGGAAAATAGTGACAAGAACACGACGAAGATTATACAAGACGAAGACAAAGCAACACCATAAACACACGTTGGACCAAAATTATAAAACGTGTATGCGATCGTTGGTGGAGATCGCGTTGTCGGTGTATGGTGTGACAGCGTGAGAGTATCAATCGTGTGATCAACATATTACACCGATGTGTGTGCGTGTGAGTGTGTTTGCGTGAGTATTTCATCGTGTCCGATAGTGAAGCAACGAAGGTGGTATAAATGTGCGTTGGTGAGGTGCGTGTACGTGCGCGTGTGTGAGTTCTCGCATTAGTCGTGTCTCCTTAGTTTTCATGTTTTCGAGTATTCCATATTCTTTCGTTCGCTTTTTGAATGATACCTTGGCATTTCATGCCCTGGTGGATGACACCATACAGCAGACTACCACAGTGATCGCAGAACGTGGGGCTGTTGTAAGTATGCTGCTTGAACTGATGTCTTGTCCGTGTGTCCTGCGTTATTACACTATTACATCGTACACATACGCACGCGGATTCTTGGCTGGGGACGCGTTTTGAGGAAGTTCTGGGAATTCTTGCGTTCGTGATTGCAAGAGGGAGACGGCTAGCCGATCGATGGATCCCTCTTTTTCACGGTGGACGTATGTCAGCCTTTCTTCAGTAAACCCAAGCCAAATCCTGGTCTAACTCGAATTAAATCTATAAAATTCTATAGTATCGACTGATCGTCGTTCTAAGTACCTATTGTCCTGTATTTTGCTACGGGTAATCTTTTAGATTATTTCCTATTGGATTTTACGTACTACTGATATACCTTATGGAGAGTAATACGAAATAGACTGGATTCTCGCTCGATAAGTACCTTGTTAGGGCAATGGGTTAACACGAGCTACGCGGTGCACATGGAAATATGACGCTTAAACATGCCCATTAATTATACTATTATTATTATTATAATATTATTGATATGCCATGATTATCGAAGCTTGTTCATGTTTCGTTTCAATCGATTTGGTTCGAGCTTATTTACTTAGCCGTGGGAAGACACAAAAATACGAAAGAAGACAGAGAGCATCTTATTTACGACGCTCATATTTTCGTTCTTATCCGACCGAAGCCATACAAAACTAGAACGGGATACGAGAAATCATTGGTCGAAATATAATATATTCCACGTAAATTCGCTCGAGTTAGAACTCAACTTCGCGACGCTGCCAGACGCAAAAGTAGGGAAAAGTGTACGATAATGAAGAATGAAGATTCGCTTGTAAAATCACACGAGTCTAATTAAGTCCCGTTGGCACAAAGAACGGAAACGAGCCGAATCGTTCGATCGTATCGTTCAAAATTACGACGAAACATCTGATTTATCGCAGCTAACAAATATCCCCAAACGAGAATCAATCGATCGATTAATACGTTCTCGTTCAACCTATCAACATCGGCAATGATAAGAGGAGCTAATGCGTGCGTTTTACGTCTCGTTCAAGAGGTAAGATCCATCCATTTTTATTTGTTCATCGATTTGTTCGTTCCATCATTTGTTCATTTATGAAAGGCAGAGTCAAACGACAGAGTTTCGACCACATCGCGCGTTCTAGGACGCGTCGAGAGAAACTTCGAGGCAAACTCGACACGTATCTGTGTCACATCCGTACGTCTGTCTTTGTCGCGGAGTATTCTTCGAGAATATTTCGACATTTCCCCCATTATTTCGCATCGAAACGGTGTCATGTCTGATCGAACGCGTCCGTGCCTTCCTTAGGTACAAAAGGCTGTTGAAGGAGACGAGGCTGTCGAAGAGAAGGAAAGATGTAAAGAAAGGAAGAAGGAAAGGCTAAGTGACCGGAAGAGGCACGCATCCTTTGCACCTTGCGTTTCCAATGGCAAGCGAAGAATTAGCGAAGTACCTCGTTCTAACTAGCAGGACATCGCGTTGTTTGCTGACCGGTTAAAAGATCGGTCCGCACCTATCCGAGATCTTTACGACAACCAGGGCGACCTCGAAGCTCAACGTGATGTCCAACATCGCGGAAAATTACGAATGATATTTTCATCGGTCGGATACTTTCATCCCAACGTGAATTTCGACCCTCTTATAGCGATAGCGCACTTGTAAGGAGAAAATGGCGTCACTTTGATGCTTCGGTCGCCTTGTCTTTTTGCGTGTCGAACTATTTGGATTTACAAGTTCACCGTAACTTCAGCTAATTTAAGTAAAAGCCTGCCTTTTTTAAATCGAAATTCGCGAGATAAGAATCATTATACATAAATCTCAATTTATTCGCAGATGCTTCTTTTTCCTGACATATGACCAACGTCTTTAGTCTGACGTCACCCAAATTCGAATGACGTAAGGTTTCCATTATCCATCGTCAAGTGACTCTCCTTACTATTTTGATTTTATTCTAAGAAAAAAATAAAATAAAACGAACGTAGCAGTAGTCCAAAAAGTCGAATGCCCAAAAAGAGCGTTCGATGCTAGGAGGGATCCACGATCGGTCTTTTATCGAAGAATGCGCGAATACGTTGGAGGATTCGAGGAACGAGCGATGTTAAGGTGAGACGTGAGACTGGACCGACCAGTTGGGAAGATCGTCATTTTTATCTTCGAAGTATTGGAACGAAAAAAGAAAAAGAAACGTACAGAAAGACAGAAATAGAGAAAGAAAAAGGAAGAGAAAGAGAAAGAAAGAAAGAAAGAATGAAAAAGAGAGAGAGAGAGAGAGAGAGAGAGAGAGAGAGAG
>JAITYT010000114.1:193566-204307 GCA_025433975.1 Liostenogaster flavolineata
AAAATTCTCGTTGTAATAATTATTTTTCTCCATGTTGCTAACCATAAAAAAAGGTCAAAAAGTGGTTTAATCGTAACAGTACAGAGACTTAGCATGTTTTAACTACGGATAACAATTGCCAATTGCTAGGGGTTAAAGATACAGTGTTGCGGAAAGTATTTCTTTTCATCTCCATGGCCTGAAAACAAGTGTCTCACGCTGATGGCCGGCAGTCTGCGTCGAGCCACGGTGTGTTAAAGAATAATTTTTTCGTCTTTAAGACGTTAAATTTCAGCAAGCAAAGTAAAATTACAGATTTCTTTTAAGAGGGAAGAAGATGCAAGAACTTTAAATGAAGAAAAAGGTTCTGGAAATGAAGGCGATATCATTCCACCGAAAAAACGTTCTCGGATGATTATACTGAGCAGTGACAACGAAGAAATTTATTAAATTGAAGTTGCATCTAATTAAAATAATATTTTTTATTTTGTGTTGTACATACGTTTATATTTTTAATAAAAATTAAGTTGTTTATGTAGAATTAAAAAAAAATATTTGTTTTTAATAAGTTTTCGGAACGTAACCCCCCTTTTTGTATTGGCTCTGGGTCTCATACAACACGGTTTCACACAACACGGCATTTTCTAGGCCGTGTTCTACCTATCTACCGTATTATAGGAAGGTTACCTGTATATGATAATTTAATAAATCAACGATTATTATTAATTCTCGTTCGTGTATTTGTAGACGTTTTAAAAACGAGGAACATACGGCGGTGGAAGTAAAAGAAGAGGCATCGTTTCATCGTAAAATGAAGCAGAGTATCGAGAATACACTACCAAAAAATATTTGCATAGGATTGTTCAATGTACATGTGCATCCTCTTAGATTGGCTCTCATGTCGAAACACGAGGATTGCTGCAACAGATTATTGACGTTGTTTACAGAAGATTTTCGCCATCAGGTTGATGAAGTAGTAAACGAATATATGCAAATTACCACGAGATTAAACGAAGAATCACGAAATATAGAGCATTTATTCGAGCAAAAAGAATGGATAGAAACTATACCATATACCGTTAAAAGAATAGACGATCGAATGCAAAAATTAAAAATCGATGCCGACATACTCGATATTTTCCACTGGAACTTGTCGGATGAGGATTTTAAGGCAAAATGGGAAGCCATCGGATTTCCTCAACGAATTGAATTATTGGTAAGATTATTTTAACATGAATGAGTGCAAACAAATTCACGCTTTGTGTTCTTTTTTTTCATTAAAAAAATGTTGTTGAGTCAAGTAAGTAAATCGACTGCTTATCTTATTATGAGAAATTACGAGTAGATAGCCAATACTCTGGAACGATTAGTTGAAGAACAAGATAAATTCTTGAAGATACAGATACAAGATGAGATCATGCTGCTTGAAAAAAAAGATACTCTCGTGGGAAATATAGGAAATGTGGCGATACAAACGGATATTAATAAGGTACACGAGGTCGCTATCGACGTCAGAAGAATTTGGAAGACAATGAAGGAATGCCAGGAAACTGGATTGCAGTTGAACGAACGCCAAAAGCTTTTCGAATTACCGGTAGTACCGTTCATACAGTTAGCGAAGCTTATGAAGGATTTTGACCCTTATCAAAGTCTGTGGATCACAGCCTCGGGTAACTATAAATTATTATTAATTTCGACTATCTATTTCGACGTCGTTCTATAAATAAGTACACAAATTTGAACAGCGGTGAGTTTCGCGTTATTCGAGATAGAAAGTTAAAAGAAAAATTGTACAAATAATTTAAGAGAGACACGCAGCGTTTATTTGATACTATAGATTGGCTAAAATGGTACGAGATATGGATGGAAAATCCTTTGATGACGATCGACGGGACTTACATCGACACCACGGTCAACGAAATGCACAGAACGATGTTACGATGCGTAAAAATGTTTCAGGATCTTCCAAGTAGGATACGAAGTATTCCGCGGTAAAGTACGTTTGTTTACGCGAATCTTTTATTTTCATCGAAGAGGTGGCGAATATAGCTCTGACCGTAAGGGATCAGATCGAAGATTTCAAGCCCTACGTGGAGCTGATCCAAGCCCTTCGAAATCCGGGAATGAAGCCACGACATTTCGAAGAGCTCAGTGCACAGACTGGAATACAAATGGCGCTCACCCCGACATTGACGTTTAAAAGTTTGATCGTACTTGGTATCATGCAATTCGAAGACACGGTTCGAAAGATCGCCGAGGAAGCGGAGAAAGAGTACTCGATAGAGGGAACTCTGGATAAGATGATCGCTACGTGGGAAACCATCACCATGGACGTTATTCCTTACAAAGAGACTGGTGAATCCCTTTTTCTGTCTCTGTTAAAATCGAAGAAGCGAATTATAATAGCGTATATCGGATAACAGTAAATATTTGCGCGATGTTGCATGATCCTTATTATTTAGGGACTTACATCATGAAGATCGTTGACGAAACGATGATGCTTCTCGATGATCACATTCTTAATGCACAGCAAATAAGTTTCAGTCCTTTTAAAGCTGCCTTCGAGGAGAGAATCGACGATTGGGAATACAAATTGAAATTAACGCAAGAGGTCGTCACGTTATGGATAGAAGTGCAAAAGTAAAATATTGAGACGTATGTCTTAATTAATAGATTGCTGCTATTTAACTGACACATTCTACCGATAAGATGTTGGATGTATCTGGAGCCGATATTTACGACGGAAGACATCAGCCGTCAGCTACCAGTGGAGACGAGAAAATTCAATACGATGGAGCGCAATTGGAAACGCATCATGAAAACGGCGTACGAGTGTCCTTACGTAATATATCAAATGGCGCCATTCGTATAAATCCCTAAAGCATCGATTTAAAAATTTCCCAAATTTCTAAAAAAGGAATTTAATTTTCTAAAAAGAGAATAAGTTAATCATGACAGACGTATCGGTAAAATAAATAAAAAACGGGAAGAAAGAATGTTCGTCGAAAGAAAGTATCGACGAAACTTCCGATCGCTTCCTTTTAATCGGAAAGTCTCCCCGTTCTTAAGACACGAATTATGCCCACAGATAATCAAAATCTGTCCGGATAGGAGTCTTTTGGAGAGCCTAAAGGAATGTATCGTTATACTGGAGATCGTGCAAAAAGGGCTATCCGATTATTTGGAAACGAAGCGCATGCTGTTCCCAAGATTCTTCTTCCTTAGCGACGATGAGCTGCTCGACATAATCGCGCAAACGAAGAACGTTCGCGCGGTGCAGCCTCATCTGAAGAAATGCTTCGAGAATATGAAGGAATTGAAGTTCGAGGACGATCTCCAGATCACGATGATGTATTCGGCCGAGAACGAAGAGGTATCTTTAAGGCCACCGATTCGACCCGAGGGTAACGTCGAGAATTGGCTCGGCGAGGTGGAGCAAGCGATGCGCGAGACTATCAGAGTAATAATCGGCGAAGCTCTCGACGTCATCGAGTCAACGCCCAGGGGGGAGTGGGTCTACATGTGGCCAGGTCAGGTAACCCTTTGTTGTGGGCAAACCTATTGGACGGCCCATGTCGAAAATGGCATTAGAAACAAGAGGCTTGATAAATATTACAATGTGATGCTGTCGCACGTGAGTTCCATTCGAGTTTATTTGTTCTGCCGTTACGAAAACGCTTATTGGAATATCTATTTTCTGTATTTTCCTGATTACGGTATCTTCCAATGTCGCTGTCTTACTCTTTACTCATTGACAAATCTTTTTCGTGTACATCGCGGTTGGATTGATAGCGAATACGAGCAATTCGATGAAACTTAAGATTAATGCTGTAGCTGAATGAATTGCGCGAGCTTGTACGCGGACCGCAAACCGAGATTCAGAGGTTGATGCTCGAAGCCGTGATCACGATCGAGGTGCATGCCAGAGACATTTTGCAAGAACTCATAAAACTGAAAGTTACGAACATCAACGACTTCGAATGGATATCGCAATTGCGCTATTATTGGATGGATGATAAGAACTTGAAAGTGCGCGCTGTCAACGCCGAATTTCCTTATGGGTAAGAGTAAATTGGTCGGAAAGCGACCGACATATATCGGATATTATCGACATTATTTTGCGATTTATCGAATTATTATTATTCCTTCCGTGATATCAGTTTGCATTCAAAGAACACGCATAAACATTTTTAAAGCTATTTTCCATGCTATGACGGGCTATTTCGTAAAATACGTACAATCGAATTCATATCTGATAAAAAAAGAAACCAATATTTTGAAATAAAGCAAAACCAGAGTCACTTTTTGTCAGGAATTTCGTTATTTTACGAAAATTGTGAAAATGGTTATTTGAATACACATGGGACTCTTCGCACGGTCGATGCTCGTAGTGTAAAAAAAGTCACTTTAAAATTCAAGAGGAGGTTAGAAGTTAAATAAATCGTGAATAAATATTTGCAAGACTCGTCCGATAAAATTGAATAAATATATTTTCCAAATTTCTTCGATAAAGACGTAAAGGAAGAAGTCTTGGACAAAATCGTTCTTCGAATGTTTAAAAAACTTGCAAAAATATTCGCTGTAAAAGCGAATTGAAATTAAATAAAAAGAAATGTAAAACAGCAAGATCGTTAAAAATTGATGATCCGTAAGACGAGATCGTGCGTCAGTCGTTTTCCTTCTCTTGGTTCTTTTTGGTAATGGTAATGGTCTGGTTGGTAATGTTTTGCGATTCACGAGGAGTAGTCCGACTGTGAGAGTACTATTTGGAGTCGAAAATGTGTCACGCGAGGCAGAAGTAGGGGAATCCCCTTAATCCGGCCATTTATATCCGTAATTTTCGACGCACACGCGACGTATAATAGAAATTGTCACATTGTCACATCACGTCACGTCAGTGCGTTAACATATTGGCATACGTACCTCGATGCTTTAAAGTCGGTTCGCCAATCGTTGATCTATTCCACTCGACCTTTTAACGTATGTTCCATGTTATCTTCTCGGTCCAATTTAATGATATTACTATATCGAAGAATCGGAGCTCAAAGACGTGATCCGTCTACATGATTCCATCGGAGAAGATAAGCTTATAAGAAAGGGATTGTATCCCAAGCAATAAAACCCACGTATTTTTCGAATGGCAACTTTTCATCTTCGCACGGTACACTGATTTAACCGGACGTCTACGCTCGGAAAGACAGAATCGCGTTAGAGAATTACGTTACAAAAATTACACGCGTCGTTGCCCGTTCGATAAATTTAAGCCGAACGTCGAGGAATCGATCAGTCTCGGTCGTCGTTCAAGGGTGGCCAAAGAAGAGTTCGGTGGGTGAATCGCAAAAATAACGACTACGACGACGACGATGACGACGACGAGTATCGAGTATCGATTTAGCAAAAAATGACACGTTCTCGATGAATTCTAGCTACGAGTACCTGGGCAATAACGGAAGATTAGTTATCACGCCACTGACCGACCGATGCTACCTCACGCTGACCAACGCGCTTCATCTAAAATTCGGCGGTGCACCGTCTGGTCCAGCAGGCACTGGCAAGACGGAGACCACCAAAGATCTAGCCAAGGCCTTCGCGATACAGTGCGTGGTTTTCAATTGCTCGGATCAACTTGATTTCCTTTCCATGGGCAAGTTCTTCAGGGGTCTGGCCAGGTAACGCTCGATATCATCGATCATTTGGATACCCTTTCATCGTTTCCTCTTCTCATCCTCGTCAAGGAAACGTCGACGAAGCGATCGAAGCACGTAACAAAAACGTAAATTCGTTACCGAATCCACGCAAGAGTGCTTTCACGTGGCTGTCTTCGCGTCCAAATTTTTTCTCGTGATCGCTTCTCGTAGAGTCACCGAGTGATAAAAGCGTCGTCAATTCCATCTCGTCACGGTCATTTCGATTCGTTGCAGCGCGGGCGCATGGGCGTGTTTCGACGAATTCAACAGGATCGACATCGAGGTGCTGTCCGTGATAGCTCAGCAGATAATGACGATACAAAAGGCGCAGCAAATCAGGACCGAAATGTTGCCATCTTTGTTCCCTTGTTCGAAAATCCTTCATCCTTTCGATATCGAGGCCTTCGACGTTCTACCGTTGGATGTTCGATGCATGCTAACTACGAACGCATCAATGCGCGTAATTGGATTACGTTATTTCCTTTGGTTAACAAGCACGCGTATCGAATAATTCTGTCTCGTCCTTCGTGCGACTAAAGCAGCTGAAATAAAGCACGACGAAGGCTGACGGGTGACACTACGTAGGCGTAAAAATAACGGCAGGGAATCCTATGGAAATCAGATTTAGGGGTTCTCTTGAAATCGTCCACGATGAGCGAGCACGTCGAACGTTCTCGAGTGTCGTAAGGATCTAAGGCAATCGGAAGGCGTCTGTATTCGCTATCATATACGTAGATTCGTCTTCGAGGGCATCGAGATCACACTGAAGGCGTCTTGTGCCGTCTTCATCACCATGAATCCAGGTTACGCTGGTCGAACGGAATTGCCGGACAACTTGAAGGCGCTCTTTCGTCCAGTGGCGATGATGGTGCCGAATTATGCCCTCATAGCGGAGATCTCCTTATTCTCATACGGCTTCGACGAAGCGAGGGCTCTCGCTGGAAAAATAACGACGACCTTCAAGCTGAGTTCCGAACAGCTCAGCACTCAGGTTCCGTTGCTTTAGCAATTTTTCGATCGCAGCTTCCATTTGCCATTTATAAATTGTTCAGCGATTTTTGTCGATTCCACTGACGCGTTAAATTTCTATCGAAGGACCATTACGACTTTGGTATGCGTGCTGTGAAAACCGTGATAGCGGTCGCCGGTAATCTGAAGAGAGAGCAGAGAGATCTCAACGAACAGCAAATCTGCTTGCGCGCTTTGAGAGACGTCAACGTACCAAAGTTTCTAAAAGATGATTTAAAGTTATTTAACGGTACGTTAAATCTTTGTTTGTTTCTTGGTACGCGATATACGCAGTTTGCTCGTTATCATGGGAGATGTAAAGTATCTTTCGCTTCGATGCTTTCTACGAAACCGTTTCAAACCGTTTCTTACGAGTTTGCCTCTACCTACGCGTATTTTCCCGAGGAACGAACTTTGTATTCTCACGAGGAAACCCCTTTTTAACGATTCTCCGACGTCCTTTTCCTCGCGATATAAAAGACTCGAGGATGTATTAAATTCGTGCGGTGAAAAAATCCAATTTTTCGCATCCTTGGTATTCCCTCCCTTGCTATAATATATGCGCTTAACTAATCATCAAGTTCCTTAAGGCATCGTATCCGATCTGTTTCTACAACTCGAAGAGAAAGCAGTGGATTATGGGATTCTCGAAGCGCAAATCCGAAGATCCATTTTAGAAGTAGACCTCGCGGATGTCAATGGTTTGTAGTTTTATTACAGAACTTCGTTTTTTATGTTTTTTTTATGTAAATATACACGTAAATACATGAAACTATCACATATTATGAAGAAAATTCATTTTCTGAATTATTGATATTTTCTATTATTCTAGAACTCTTCGTTATTCAGGATTGGTATTTCAATTGATATTTAAGCAGAATTCTACGATCCAAAGTGTAAGGAACTAATTAAACTCGCAATTATAATTTTAGAGTTCGTGGAGAAAGTTATACAACTGTACGAGACGACTCTTGTGCGACACGGTTTGATGCTCGTAGGTCCAACCGGTTCAGGGAAAACAAAGGTCAGAGATTATGCATATGTTTAACTTACACATTCGTATAAAGAGTTAATATTACATATAGAAGTTCACGTCGAACAAGTATACAATATATATAGATCGATTCGAAGCACAATTACGATTTTAAGAAAAATTGCGTCTAAGTATATTTTCGAAAAATGAATATTATTTGATCGATAATAGTAGATGATAATAATAACCAAGTCGACGTCCAAATTATTTTAAAGTCACAATCGATTCCCAGTTATTCGATTTATTTTAAAATGAACACGAGATTGTTTCTCATCGGCTGTCGCTCCGACTATATTCTTTTTTTGAGAATTCTTCGATTTTGAAACATTAATAATGAAAGGAAGCTTCCTCTTGTGCAATACGAAATGCTGAAATAATATATTCGGATCGTGGTTACTTTGTTTCATAAAAGATTTGTGACAAACACCTCCGGTTTAAAGCACAAATATTGATGCGAATCTGTAAGAGAAAAACAGTTTTCCTGTTTACTTTATCGTTTTGGATGTACATATTCGTTTTTGTCTATTTGTACGGTATTGTTTCGTTTGAAATAATCAAACATATTCCATCGATGTAATGGAAGGATATTTCTTACGAGTTGGGATATTCGCAATCATTCAAAGGAGGCGGAATTTATTTTACAGAAACTCATTATACCGTCCCTCATTCGCCAGAAAATTGATGAAGAAACTTTCATCCCTCATTCCGCAGTAGTGCTAATTATAATTCTCTGCATTTCATAAAGCGCGAAAGCTATCGAAACACGATTTGTTTCCTATGTTACATTATTATTATTATTATTATATGACAAAATGGAAGAAAGACAGATGTAATGACTTTCTGGAAATTGAATGGTGCAACGGGTCCCTGCGATCGAGAGACTTCGGCTATCACGCATTGTCCGTCGCGTCACCGCCGAAGTCGAAAGAATTTTGCGGAGGTGGCTCGTCATTACCGAATGAAAGTTGATCTTGACGTTCATTAGAACCGAGTACGACGTGCATTATCCACGAACGTAGCATTCGCATTGATCGATAGATAAGACCCCCGTAATGGGTGATACTTCCGAGTTTCGACCTCGGCTTTGCTACTTTTTTTTGTCCTACCGGGTCAATCTGGAAGAAGTTAAAAGGTATTAGAGGAGAACGAACAAGAAGGAAGGAAGGGAGTGAGGAAGGGAGTGAAGAAAGGAGGCAAACAGGCTAACGAAAAAGGCTGCAGGAGGCGGACGAGAAAGAAATGTGTAAATTCGAGTACACGGAAGGTAGTAAAGTTTCCCTTCTTCTCGAGGGATGTCGATGTACTGCTGATTCAGCTTCGATCGAGGGTTGATGCTGATTCATTTTCGTTTAAAATCGCAGCCCTAGGCCATCTATCTACCGATCGTCTTTTTCCTTTTGCTTTCGCGCAATCCGCAGAGGGTCGGCTTCCCTCCTTTCGTCGCACGATCAGACGCAGGGGGAACTGCGACGCTCCACCCGGAGTCCGACTTCTCGTGATCGATTAACCGAAATGTGGCTCATTTTCCTCGCCATAGAAATCCCGAAGATTCGTCCCGTTGGAAGTTTTTTTATTTCAGTCGACGACCGAAATGTTCAAGGAAAGTTGCGGAGTAAAACTGCAAGTCGCTCGAGTGACTGTGGAAATTACGATAGTGTCGTTATTCGAGACGCAACCAATCATTTTATACGATAAACAACATTCTTTTATTTACATAAATGAATAGTACATCGATGAGGAAACATAGAAAACAAACGTATAATACATCTTCGACAGGAATTAGGGTATATTTTATCTTAATTCTATGCATCTGTGTATAGAATATACTTTCGCATGTACCTATAGACGGATTATTTAAATTATCGATCGTCTTTATTTGCCACGTTTCGAATTCTATATTTAATTTCTCCCAAATTGACGACTGAAGCGGTCGATGCTAAAATCAAAGTCAATTTATCGAGTAAACATTCCTCGTATCATATAAAAATAGTAATTAAATAGTAATCATCTGCATTATCTATTCGATATCGTTTGCATTTTAAATGGCTCTGAATTAAAGGGACTATACCGGCAATATATTATTTATTAAATATAAAATTGTATATGTCTCTTAATAATGTACATACGTCGATAAATGTGCACATTATATCGTCCAATGTTTTTTAACGAATTTGTGGAGCTCATGGATTATTTCTTATTTCCCATATTTATCGCGAGGTTTCGCGTGCATTTGAAAATTCGTAAAAAGATGCCTCTTCAAAGCAAACGAGAGATACGCGTTAAATAAAGAAATTGGATAACCGTACGAGCAACGAATATAAATATTTAAAAATCTATAAATCGATGTCACTACATTTATAATTAGTTGGAAACAAAGATAAATTGAGATAATATAACGTACGAGAAAGTATTACGGATATCCTTGAGGAATTAAATTATTTAACCTAGGAAATCTCGAAAGGTACAAAAAAAATTTCAAAGAAACGAATATTGCATAATATCATTCATCGTTATACAATCGTTGAAACGAAATTGTAAAATTGTTCTTACGAATGAGAAAAGAAACGTGTCCATAAATTCGCGAGTTTCCGCTTCCTCTTTTTAATGAAAAGAAGAACTCTCGTTTCAAGCGTTTCTTACCTTTTATTAAATACGATTCACCGTTCTAAATTCGATCGAGTCCTTTCTGTCGAAAGGTTTGTTTTTCTTTCTTTTCTCGTTTTTTTACGATTCTTGTTCAATTTTACGCTTTGACATTGGTAACAGTGTCAGTCGGTTGATCCCGGAATCCGAAGTACTTTGCTAATACAAAAGGATAAAGCTCAATGGTATTCGTTGCCGCGTATCGATTGCCTCGTCCTGCTTTTTCTCCTTTTTTCCTTTCGCCATGTCATTCTGCAACCGAATACACCGTTTGACTATCTTCCTAATATTTTTCAGTTACAAATAAATCCCTGAACCACCACGCGATATACCTTTGCACACACACATGTATTTCCACGTTATACAGAAATATTTATTATATATATATATA
>JAITYT010000114.1:229918-242471 GCA_025433975.1 Liostenogaster flavolineata
GTGGTCAAGGTGGAATGCCGTACTTGCTCGATTGAATTTTAAGCGAATACGAAAATCGTATGTTGTTCGAACGTGACGAATCTTCGTTATCCTATAAAAAAAAAAATAATAATAATAAGCAAGTATTAAAAATAATCGGCAATTGTCATGAGGTGCAGTTTATACAGTTTACATTTCGTACGTGATGGTAGGATTTTATAAATAGTATATGCTAAATAAAGGAAATAAAATAAAGAATAAAAGAAAGAGCATTGCACGCGTAACGCGAATATACGAGTTCGAATCCCGGCTTGCCCAGTCCTAGATTTTATTCTTATATCTTATTCTATTTGTATCTTGTTTTATTTGGGCATCTCGGTAAGAAGCGAGGAACCTACGTGTCTTGTGAGAATTTGTTTGCGCGGATTCATCCAAACCGAAGGACATTTTACGAGAGACACTTTCTCGTAAAGACTTGGACATTATCGTAAACACAGGAATAATCATTTCTATCTCTCAGTGTTACCAGGTACTGAAGGACGCCTGCACGAAATTAAGAGGTCAGGCTCAACCGAGTGGCAAGCCCTTCGAGCGGGTTCACACCTACGTGATAAACCCTAAATCGATAACAATGGGACAGCTTTACGGAGAATACGATCTCGACACGCACGAATGGTACGCCTAAAGATTTCGCTTCCGTTTCCACTTCCACTTTCTTTCTACGGGCCGACGCTTTATTTTTATCCTCCTGCGTCGTCTCGACGCGTTGGCATGCGACCGTGTTCACGCGCGTACGCATCATCGGGCTCCAAATTGATGAGCGTTTGAGCAAGGATCACCGTTGTATTTAACGAGCGCTCCGGAAAAGCAGGAAGCTACCAGAGGTAATACAAGACGAGCTTTGGTTTGGAAACGCTATCCTGTAGATCGCGCATCGCGATACAATCGAGAGTTGCGGTAAAGGCTCCAGTTCGATCGTCGCTTCGATTCTCTTCTTTTCGTCCTGCTTTTTAAGTGGAAGAAAAATACGACCCCTAGTAGTACCACTCAGATATTTTTTACGGATTTACTTCTATTACATACAGACTTATCTGTATTAAATATAAATTTTTCAGTATTAAGTACAGATTTACCTATTCTTGTTAAACATGCACTTTATCAAGTACTTATCAGATAGACTTATCAGATAAGTAGATAGTATATCTGCATTTATGTTAAAGATAAATCTGTATTAAGTACATATTTAACTCTGTTAGCTCCGAAGGAACTTCGAAGGTAAAATTTATTCCCTAATAATTATAATGCCAAGTGCAAACCTAGTACCTACGCGGAAAATGTCGAGGCAAGTCGCAGTGAAATCATTTTATATTCGTAAGAACGAATAATCCATAGCGAAATAACGTAAATATCGAAGAGATTTGTCGCAACGAAACAATGACATCGAGCTAAAACGAGCGACTGATTTAATCGAGAAAGCCAAAACTCGTCGATTCGAGGAATTTCCTAATGAAATTAAACTTCCGACTTGCGTGTTAGCAAGGAAACTTCGGTCGTAGAAATCTGATAAAGGCGATAAAACGGACCCTTGGCTACCGAAATAATTCGATTCTCATGGCTTTTCCTAGGTGTATAATTTGCTCGAAAAGTTTTATGAACGAAGAAATAAGGAAACGATAATCGCCGTTTTCTTTCGCCTGTATTCGTCGTTCCGTTCCTTACCAGCGACGATCGATCGAAAGATCAATTCGTGCCTTCAATTCTTACCATTGGAACGAATGAAAATTCGACAAGGATTTGTTCGCTCGATCCAGTCTCGATCCAAAAACATATCACCGTTTTTCTCGATTCTCGCGTTTATCGTTCTGCTTATTACTAATGAGAATCTAGCGAACGATCCTTCAAATCTTTAAAATCTTTCAAATTTTGTATGACATTCTAGCCGGAATTACATTTCGTTAGATACACGCGTAACGCAATTAATATACAACGCAGAGAAATAAATAAAACTGGACAGAAATTTTGTCACCCCACCCGTTCTCGATAAAGCACCAGATTCGAAACGGTCGATAATCGTATCGATTGAATACTTCGTGAGTTATTTTTAGGAGCGACGGTACCCTGTCGACGTTGCTACGCGCCGGTACGAACGCGACGGATCTGGACAAACGCTGGTACGTTTTCGACGGACCAGTCGATGCCGTCTGGATAGAGAACATGAACACCGTTCTGGATGACAACAAGAAGCTTTGCCTCATGTCCGGCGAGATAATGAAATTATTACCGACCCAGACCATGATTTTCGAGGTGGCTGATCTGAGGGTAGCCTCACCCGCGACCGTGTCTAGGTGAAAATTTCAAGGAAGGTCTCCATTCGATTCGTCAGCTATACCTTGGCTCGATTCTGTCTAGATCTCTGTCTACGGTTCATTCGATTTTCTACCAGACTAGAGAATTGTTCCGGTCTAATCGTTTCGACAGATTCGTTGATTAGATTGCTCGTTTCTAAATTTATTACTACTTGGGTAAATCCAGTCGATGGAATCATTGAATTATACTTGAGGCAGGGAAATCGTTTTAAGCAAAATTAGCTAAAGGAAGGATTTCCAAACGCTCGATGTTGCAATATAGATATATAAAACACGCGTTGGTGCCAATCGTTTCGTAAAATCAAGAAGATCAAGGGTAAATAATAGACGCGAGCGAGTGTAAGCTCGACGAATGAATGTTATTAATCCGCGTGGTCATTTTTGCTAGAACAGATGCGGTATGGTGTACTTGGAACCGGAGAACCTTGGTCTGGAACCTTTTATCGATTGCTGGATTAAATCTTTGCCGACGGTGAGCGCACGACGGCGTGGCAACGCATATTTCCAGAGCTGTTAATAAATTAGAGAATATTTTTAGAGTCGTGGAAAAAAAGAAACGTTAAAAATTGAATATATCTATCCACCAACTAGAAAACTTTTACGAAATACCGCTTCAAATTTTTCCTACGCAAGACGTTTCAATTTTATGTGATTCTTTTAAATATTTTTCACGAATTATTCATCACGAGCTCAACATTCTCGTCGACATTAACAACGCTTCCTATCGAAAGATTAAACCGATCAAGCTTCGCGCTGACATTTATCTCAATAGCAAAATACTCGAAGGCTAGCAGAGTGCGTTGTACTCGTTCGAAAGCGGCTGGATATTTTTTCTCTTTTTTTCTGTAGTAGCGATCGTAGTAGAATCTTTAAATTCGAGCTTTCGTGGTGCGTGGGCCGCCTGAGAGCCTAAATATCATCCATCCATCATCGTAATGACCCGACAGATGATGAGCGACCACGCCGAGGTAATAGCAGAACTCACGAGCGCTTTGGTCTTGCCTGGACTGAAGATGATGCGGAAACTTATGAATGAAATCGTCAGCACTGTCGATTCCGGTATGATTCAATCGTACATTAACTTGATGAACTACAGAATCAGCCCGGTTTCCGGCAAGGAAGGAACGAAGCCACCTAGCCACGTTTTCCAAAGGACGATACGTTAGTACCAGTGGACCTCGAAATTGAATTAAAATCGAACACCATGCAATATTTGATTTAGGAAACGCATTTTTACGAGACATTAAATTTAACGAGGTCCGCGAGTCGATAAAAGATCAAAAAAAAATTAAAGGATGGAATGGAATTTATTCGACGCGATATTTTACGAGGAATTTTTAGAATTTTCCAAGTGGATTTATCGTTAGAATTTTCAGGACTCGATTATGTCGGCAGCTTTTCTTCGAATTATGGTTCAACGTAATTTTACCTCAGTCGATTCACACCTATGCGACAATTTCCGTCCTGTAATGCCAAATCGATCATTACGATGACGATTTGTCAACTTCAACGAGGACGATTCGACCAACCTTCGCTGCGTTATAAAATTCTATCGAACACAGTCTCGTAATAATCTCGTAATTAATCACGCGACATTGACAAATGCGTTTCGTAATTCTCTCAATTACTGTTTAACATTTTTTAATTGCACTCTTGCCGCGTCCTTCCTTTTTACGATGCAAAATCTAAGTTCCTAAAAGGACGCACGAATCTAGATATCGAACGAAAGACTCCTTCGTTAACTTTGCAGCCGTTCTCTTATCTCCGTGGGCAGCATTCTCAACGGTTTGGAGTTTGGGAGCGAGCTGTGATTATAAAGGACGATACATATTCAACGACTGGCTGCGAAACATGCAAAAAATATACGATCATTCGCTTCCATTCCCGGAAGAAGGTGTTGTTTTCGATTACAGGTCAGTCCTATCGCACGAATTTACTCGTGAGTCCGGTAAGCGTCGCGCTTCGTTTCTTCGTGAAATTTCGTGAATCGATATCGTCTGTAGAAGCTCACGCGACAAACGCGCCCTTTGACCTAAGAGACACTCCCAGTCGTCACAAACGAGCCAGAGACAAGCGTTAATCTCGGCAAGATCGATGATCGTTTACGCCCTGACATGAAAGAAAAACGGAATTGGGGAAAATGGTCGAATACTAACGATGCAAAGGATGAACAATGTCACGTATAAGCGAGAATTAATTTCGGGGCTTTCGCTCGAAATTTCTCCTCCGTGTTCTTCTCCGATCGGATAAGAAAATTCTTAAATTTGGAATAGTCGAACGGAACGCGATCACCATACACTCATCGAGTGTTGATCAAGTATACGACTCTCGTAGATTGCACGACGGTGGTTTCACCGACCCAATCGAAGGGCAGGAACCAATTCCTCCGAAATGGTACAAGTGGTCGGAAGACATACCATCGATAACGATTACGCCAGAGACGAGGTACGCCGGTAAGTTAATAAAAAAAAGTTGCACCTGTTTCTCTCTTTTCCAGTCTTCGCTTTTCTTTTTGCAACAAATTTAAAACAAAAATAAAAAAATGATCAATAATCAAATAATAAAAAAATAATGAAAAAAATTCTCAGATACCGTGATCAATATTTTATCGGTATTTCAGTAAGCAGTATTTTACGATTAACGAGTAAAACCCGATGGAAATGAAGGAATCGAAATAAAGTTCTAAGTTAAAAAGAGAGAAAGAGGATGATTCGTGTAATTCATAGAGAATGAGAGAAAATATCTTTCGAAATTTATAGACACTGCATTTCTATGATTAACAAACCAAAGTAGCTAGCACCGAAAAATAATCGTCAATATAATTGAAAAGAAGAAAAAAGAGAAAAGGAACGAACACGCATTTTCCTCTCTCGAATTTTTCCGTATTCCGCTGCAACGAACTTCAACGATCAATGGCGTAGTAATACGATCGAATTAATGATTTAATTAAATTAACGACAATCGAATTTAACGTTAAACGTAATATATTCAGGAATATTAACCAAATCTACGCTCGTCGATAACTGCACTTTCTAGGCTTTGCTAGGAATTTCATTCCAAGCGCGACGAATCGTTAAGCGCTAGTCATTATTATTAAGAAAGGAGAACCCACGTGTTTGTAGATACGGCAAAACGTTTTTCCTCGTGAAAACACGCGTGTGCGGGATAACGATCCTTTCGAATCCTTCCTAACGTGTCAACGACGTTTCTCCATCGGGTTTCGCCGCAGAAAATGTCGATCCGATTTGATTCGAGGCAAAGCTGCGAACATTCCGGTTGAACGAGGTAGAATTGAAATTCTTTCGTCGGGAAATCCCTCATTCTGCATAGATATCGAGATTCCGACAATGGATAGCGTGCGACACGCCTCACTGATCGGATATCTGCTGCAAAACGAGAACAACGTGCTGTGCGTTGGTCCAACGGGGAGCGGCAAGACCCTGACGATATCGGGAAAATTGTCGAAGAACATGCCGAAGAAATTTATTTGTGACTTCGTAACTTTTTCCGCTAGGACGACGGCCAATCAAACGCAGGTACCGTGGATTGCGATGCGTTTAAGATGGATTTATTAAGCGTGGATAGAGAAGGGCGAGAAAATGCTTCGTTCGACTACGAGTTTTACTTTTGGACGACATGGTCGTTCGTGATACATGAGAACAAATTGATAGTATTTTTTTTTCTCTCTTAGCGTGGACATGTTCCATCGGGCGGTGCGTATCATCAACAATTTAGTTGGTTCAGTAAATAGAGAAAATGTCCGTATTTTTCACTTTAGCTCGACGCCGCCCGATAAAACAAATCACTCATGACAGACAAACATGAATTGCGCCGCCAGCGTGAACGTGTTAAATCGCGATTCGTCGACGACATGAACGTTTGAGATTGATTACGTGTCGCGTTTTCTTGGTCTGCTTTCGCCTGTCTTCTCACGTACCGGAAAGATTTTAATCCGTTCTAGGGAAGGAAGTAATCAAGGACTCTGCGTTTTCCATTTTGTTACGCTTCGCCTTCGTTGATTTCTGTTTTACGAACCTTACATGAAAATAATACGCAAAGTTATTCGAAGGAAAGCTTCGAAAACAAAGAGCTCCATCAAACGCGTTAATGACGAAAGCAAAAGACTTTTGTACAATCGAATAAAATTTTCGAGTTCGCGGAATACCTTGCAGGAACGTATTTCGAACACAAACATATCGATTATACTAGTTTAATATTAATCTCGATTAATAATCAACGAATTAAGATGACGTGCCGAATAATTAAAATAATAATTATTTATATTACAAAATATTAATACTTTAATTATATACGTCGGTCCAATAATTTGGCACAGCATTAGCTTAAAGAAAGATTCATCAAAAACGTGCTTTTTCAACGAACTTAAAATGTAAAGTTATAAAAATATGACAGTTCGATAATTTAGCATGAAGTTCGCTTAAGAGAAGGGAGAATTTGTCGACTTTCTAGGACCTCGTAGATACGAAATTGGAAAAACGACGCAAGGATGTGTACGGTCCGACCATTTTAAAGAAACAAATCTTCTTTATCGATGACTTGAACATGCCTGCTCTCGATACATACGGCGCGCAGCCACCGATCGAATTGATACGACAATTTATGGACTTTAGCGGTGAGTATTCGCGATATTATCCTGAAACTAAGATCAGTGCTGGATCGAGCAGCGGGAAACGTTAATCGAACGTTAGAAGACGAGAGAGAGGAGCTGATGAGAATGACGATGATAAAACGTTTCCCTTATGCCTGCCGAGAAAAGAGAAGGAGGAAAGGTCGGATCACGATGTGCTATCCTAGCCATCGTCGCGACTCCGACGATACAAATGGAGACAAATTTTTCAGGCTGGTACGACAGAAAGGAAATCGGATCCTTTAAGCTGATCGAGGACGTGAATTTCATTGGCGCGATGGGACCTCCGGGTGGTGGACGAAACCCCATTACAGCTCGACTTTTACGGCATTTTCATTTTATCGCGGTGCCAGAAATGGAGGCTGGTGCTAAGGTAAATAACATTTTTTTAACATTCCGACGCGCTCGATCTCCCCCGACTTCTACGACACTGTCACGGCAAAGTCGTAAGGAGTCCAAAAGATTTCCTCGAAGCAGCGAAAAAAATTTCGATCAGGCCAAGCGACGTACAGCCACACCAATCTTGGCACTGTATCAAACTTTCGACGATTTTATATTCGAAATGAAACTTTTCGATGATATTATTTATAATCGTAATCGTGGTAGATGTAACTGCCTCTATAATAATTTATTAGTCTTATCGCGTTCCGATTGAATATTCTAGCTTTCTAAACAATTCGTGGTTAGACAGTATAACTAATACGCGAATAAAAATAATGTATTAGGTCTACCGGAAAGTTCTGTCGTTTTTGAATGAAAAGAAACTAATACGTTTTCGATAGATTAATTAATATATACCGAATAATATAATTTTTATGGTTGCTGACTATCTCTTTTTGTATATCTCGAGTACAGACATAGAAATGCAATGATGGAAGGAGCCAATGTTGAAATTTGTGATGACATTATGTGACGGAACTTTCTGGTAGACCTAATATAAGTGTGCTAGCTAAGTGCATTGTTTTTATACTAATTATGTTAACCCTATCGTCTTCTGCCGAATATTCTTGCAAATACTTTCTTAAACTAAATTTACTACCATTAGACACTACAATTAGAAGTCTAAGAGATTGCGCATCCATAAAATTTGATATCGTCTCGTGCTGTTGCGAATCTGTCTTTAACAATTTCGATCGAGATACGTCGCATCACTCGTTCCATTTTCTAACTTTCTAACCCATCGGACTCTTCGGTATCTCGTATAGCCCAAAGATAGTACGACGCGATGGAATAAATCAAAAAAATCTACGAGACAACGCGTCTGTTGTGCTAAATTCCACGTTTTTCTCGCAGCTATTGCGAGTCTTCTCGCTTCGGCAAGTTCGATTTTCAGGTACCGACGAAATTTTCTTCGCGCGATTTAACTTCATTTCACGTCAAGACGAAGCTTAAGAGATTCCCGGGGACATCTTGTTCTCTCGAAAGAAGGCATTGGAAGCCAACATTGGAATTCCTCGATACGCGCACGATATCGTACGCGACATACTTCGACTGTCAGAGCAAGGCGAGACGAAACGACGCTGCAATTTTCCTCTAGCATAAAAATAACCCCACTGCTAGCATTTAATGCGCAAGAGCTCGATAGAAGAAGGTTTTATTCCGTCGAATGAAACGCTCACGCCCATGTTCGAGCTGAATGGAGTAGGTTGCGCGAGACGCGAGGGTAAGATGATAGCAAAAAGCGGGAACGCCCAGGTCTTAGCATTTGTTTGAACTCGATCATCGTACCAACTGCAATTAGAGCTCGTAAATCCTCCTAGTGGGGACCATAATTTACCTCTATCACCTATGTGGCCAATGATGGGAATTATAATCGTTAGAGGGGAAGGAGTTACTGCGTCGCCAACCCCAGCTTTCGCTGAGTACTCGCCGCTTTGGGTGATTCCAAAGGTCGAAGGGGTCGACTTCCTTCGAGTTCATCCGGACTATGTCGAGTATGGATCCTCGTAAAAGGGACGTTCCATTGTCCCGTTTCTAACTCCTTTCAGGGCGTCAATGTGCTTTTCCCAAAATAAATTCCTTCTTATTTTTTGCGAGGCGAGGACAAAAAGGAAAGTCGAACCAATTAAGATCTCGTAGGTGGACGAAGCCTCAGTAATTGTAGTCTTTTTGATGAGCCGTAAATGACGTCGAAAAGTTCGTCCGTTGCGTCTATCTCTACGATGTCGTAAGAAAGATATCGTTTCGCGAGATTTCGATGTCAGGAAATTTCTGTCGTTTGCAATACTCCTTCCTCGTCACCTTGCATTCTCGAAATGCGAGAGTGAAAGGAAGTGTTAAAATAGTCTGATCGATCTCTCGCCTTCGTCTTCGTGAACTAACTTCGGCTTTGCTCGAGAAGATATTAAACTTTTTTATATATTTTTCCATTAATATGGAAAATTATATATAAATTACAAAAGAAACATTAATATTTCTTGAGACGGTGTGGGAAATTTGAGCGACTGTCGGATCGCGAAGCGTCAAAGTCTACAATAAAATTGGACTACTCAGTTGAGCGAATTGGTCGTAACGCGCGAGATTCGTTCAAAGAATGGAAAAGAAAAGGATGCTTTGGACTTTTTCGTCGATATCCCATTAACGTTTACTTATCGTTTTCAAGGTTTATTGAGTAATAAGCTGCTTTCTGTTGGAAGAGTGTTTCGACCCACGCTTATAAAAATGCAGAAAGAATCACGCGCTGCTATTAACGCGATCGATACTCGAAATTAGTTCGACTTCATTACTGCGACCGATTGTATAACAAATCGATGAATTCAGCCCCATTATTACTACTATCTACTGTATTCGTTACATTATATATTGATATATGTAATACAACGTAATGCGTTTCCATGTTCTATCGCGTAATAATGCAGGAAACAGAAAATTGGCAATGACAAACGAGCTCACGCATGCTTACGCGTGCATATCGATCCCACCAGCACGAGTCCTCGATTGCTTCGAAAATTGCCGATCCACTCGCGTGGGGTCAATCTTCTTCCATCTAACTCCGAGAGGAAAAGTCGATCCTCCTCGCGTGGGGAATTTCGTCGAGATACAGCGAGGGTTATTAGACGCGTTATTAGGTTCGATTTCGGTGGTGATTCACGGTCGAGGTCGAAGGTAAAGCGAGCGACGTAGCGACCGAGAGGAAGGAATCGTCGTCTTGAACGACAACTAACCTTGGTAAAATTGTCCGGAAAGACGGATATACCCTCGTTTTACGAGTCTCATAACGCGAATCCTTTGAAATCCGCGCTGTTTTCAACGACCACCGAATGCTTTACTCCGGCACCGAATGGCTGCGACACGAAATGCCTACGCTACCGAAGAGAATCGCGCCTCGAATAGACGCGGCTAAACGCGTTTCGCCTTTCCATCTTTCTCGTTCCTCGAGAATTACGACCGACGCCGTTATCCATTGTCTCTCCGTCGAATCGAGCGACATTTGCTCGGTAATTGAATTATCGTCCGTTTCGATGTCGCTCGATGCCGATACAAACTCCGTTCCTTAAATCGAACGAGATACGAAGAAGGATGATGTAAGAACTTTCGATCAGGCAATTTCACCCTCGTTAATTCGCCCTCCAACCTAGCCACTTCATTGACTTTACGACGAACGATCCGGAAGATAACGATGAATCGAATTAACTGGACGACTAACCTGTCCTAAGGAATTGTATTTGTCGGCGATGGTAGGCGTCTACGCCGTCGCGAGAGTTAGAAAATACGATGGATTAAACGTCGTGAGCGACGCCCTTATCGACCGTTCTTTCTTTTTTACTTTATAAATGTCCACGACGTGACGTCACTCGAATTCATTTCGTTGCGCAATATCTAAGGTTGTACGGTATCGCCCGTAAAAGGTTTCATTAAACAGATTGATCGTGGAACATCATCATTATTGACGGAGGGAAGAACTTCATTTCTGCGTCCTATTTTACATATTACAAAACGTATCAAATTGGATGGTGGTGACTGTATTTCGAAAGACCACGAGGGATAAGGTTAGGTTGTAAGCGAGGAAAATTCTTCTCGAGAAAGAGATAAAGAAAAATAAATACTGAGGAATGTACAGCGGGCATATTTTAGGAAAAATCGTAAAAGATGACGACGACGTGATGAAGCTTGGATGCGTGAAAGTTGCACAAAAGTGTGCAACCCGTCGTGGTAGATTTGCTGTTGACCCTTTTAGTGCCACACGCACTAAAAGGAAAACTTCTAATAACGAAAATAAAACGAAACGAGATGAGTTTTTACACGAGTATTTTAAAACTACTTTACTTTATATAAAAGTGCAATTCAGTCTTATCGATTCTTATTAAAAAGTTGGGGTGAATGTACTCTGTTGGAAATAATACGTAGAGATTGCTTTCAATGATTGAAAAATATTTACCTACCGTTGTTTTGTATGATCGTTGTGATTAGACTTTTTTTTACGCGAGTTATTGTTTTGCAAAAAATTTAGTTATTATTTACACGATTAGAAAAAGTTATAAACAAAAAAGTAGTAATCTCTTATTTACATTTATTTTCACACGTAATGTTTACGATATGCAAAAGATCCCTGCAACCGTTAAGGGAGCAATGACGATAAAAACATACAAGTAACAAACGTAACATCTACAACAGTAGCTCAAACAGTTTCAAAACTCTCTTGAAAAGAAAACCTCTGCATTGTATATAAATAAAAACTCGCAAAGCTCCATCAGACAGAGAAAAAGATTTTTAACGAAAGCTACTTCGATGAGGATTCACTTATTGTTTAAACAATTAAAATAAAGTTATAAACGAATAATTCATAATCTATCAACTATATTCTGTTATTTATGTCTGAGAGGGAGGGCTGTGGAAGACTTCTAGTTAAAGGAATCCTATCGTCAAGGAGCCCAATTTAACGACTTGAAAAAGATTCGACTTAGAAACATCACGCATGTACGATATATTTCTTGATCAGTACTTTGATCCTTTAACTGAGTGACGTATACAGTAAGAATGATGTAAAATAGCAAACACGACATCGACGCATAAATTGTCATGTCGATCGATACATCATGCTTTGTTTCAAGATGCATCATACAAAATCATATTAATAATCGCTTAGTAAATTATCAATAATAGTAATAATAGTTAATTCGTGTGCACTTACTTGATGTACAGAAGAGGCGACGTCCAATCGGTAGGTCCTCGGTGTTTCAGCGCCTCGATGTTGCGTCCATGATTGCACTTCACTTGCACTTTCACTTGCACTTGTACTTTACTACACTCGCGACGTGACTCGACTCGATACTCGAAAATACGTCGGAATTAAGACAAAATTTTCACCGATGTTGACGCGACGACGATCGATCACAAACTAACTCTGCGTAGAGGAAATGTACAAAACTTCAGTCGACCGAATTGTCGTTGTTGTTATTTTGATAGTAGCTTAGCCAAGAAAACGATTCAAACATATGTTTACGTTGTTCGTCGTGTTTTTGAAAAAAAAAAGATATTTATTGCCTCGATCGGCTTTTTTGTTAGACTCTAAAACTTTACTTCTCCTTGTCCTCTGTCGGATTATTATCGTTTTTTTTTT